>ML796678.1:106423-121387 GCA_009831015.1 Picea engelmannii
GGGGTGATAACAAGGTCTTGGGATGATATGCATCATCGATCCCATTTTCTCACGGAACTTATTAGGATTAAACAGGATGAGTTTAGGTCCACCCTAAGTGAGATGGTCGGTCATGTTGTGGTTCTGTTTGATACGCATGGTATTTATGTCGAAGGAAACATGGAGAACATTTATCCTACCATCATGATCGACATCTCTTAAACCCCTTGTAAAATTAAAAACGTATATATCAGTGCGTATTTTTCTCCTGGGGAAATTCAGATCTACATTGATCTCTTCAAAACATTCTGAGATTTATTTTCTTGGTCATATGAAGAGATGATAGGAATCGACCCTGGCATTGTCGAACATGAAATTAAAACTTATCTAAATGCTAAACATATTCAACAATGTCTTATAGATGTTAATCCTAGGAAGGCCGTCGCCATTAAGGTAGAGGTGGAGAAGCTACTCAATGTTATCTTCAGCTACCCGGTTCCCTTGGTCGAATGGGTGTCCAACTCTTTTCCCATAGATAAAAATCAAGGAATCATCCACGTATGTATGGATTTTAGGGACCTAGACAAAGCTTGTCCTAAAGATAACTTCCCCGCTCCTTTTATTGACCATATTATTGACGAGTGTGTGGGAAGTGAAGTTTTTTCCTTTATGGACGGATTTTAATGTTATAATCAAATTCAAATCAAACCCGAGGATCAACACAAGACAATGTTTATTTATCCTTGGGGTACCTTTTCATACCGTAAAATTCCTTTTGGTCTTAAAAACGTTGGAGCGACCTTTCAACGTGTCGTGACCTTTGAATTTCACGATCTTAAGCATATTGTTGAATCTTACCTATACGATCTCACTTGTCACTCTTGCAAGAGGGTAGATCACTCAACTCACCTTTGACTAGTATTTGAGAGATGTTGTTATTGTCGCATTTGTTTAAACCCTCACAAATGAATATTTTAAGTTAGGTTTATTTGTCTTTTAGGATTCATATTTTTTGAGCATGGGATCATGGTGGATCCTATGAAGGTTGAGGCAATACTTTGGTTTCCTCTCCTGTGCAACATTCAACAACTTCAGTGTTTACAGGGGAAGGCTAACTTCCTGCATCATTTCATAGTTAACTATGCCAATATAACTAAAGGTTTCATGCGTCTTTTCAAGAAGGACATTATGTTCATATGGGATTAGTGAGGCCAAGAATCCTTCGATGCTCTTAATAAAGCCTTTGTATCGGCACCTCTACTGAAGCCCCCAGACTACAATAGAGACTTTTTTCTTTATATTGCCACGTATGAAGGGACAGTTGGTATGGTACTTGTTCAATAGGATGATGATCTCCATGACCATGTTGTCTACTACCTTAATCGAAGTCTAGTTGGTCATGAACTCAAATACTCTCACATAGAGAAGTTGGCATTGGTCGTTGTACATGCGGTTCATAGATTATGGTATTATATCTGACTCTGCAAAACTACCATGGTTGCAGATATCAATCCATTTCAATGCATCCTTACTATGTGTATCATAGGGGGGAATACAATAAGTGGATTGTTATTTTTCAATAATTTGATCTCAATTTTGCTCCTACAAAGTCCAAGAAATCACTAGTTTTTGCATAACCGATGTCAGACTTCCCTAGACTGGATAAGGATGTTTTTCATGATGATTCATTCATGAATGAAAATAATTTCCTTATCTCTTCATCAGACCCCTAGTATGGAGATATTTTAATCTACCTTCAAACCCTAAATCTCCCCCAACATCTGTCAAGAGACGATCGACGAAGTATACATCATCAAGTTAAAAACTACCTTATTGTTGGCAACACTTTGTATCGTCAAGGGGTGGATAATATTTTGTGTCATTTTTTGAATCATGAGGAGGCTGAGGCCATTCTCAATGAATATCATAGTGCGAAATGTGGTGTTCATTTATCTGGTATTGCGAAAGCCAAAAGATATTGTGAGCTGATTTTTTTGTGCCATCAATTTTTAAAGATTGCATTGAAGTGATTAAGAAGTGTCACCCTTGCCAGATGTTTGCTCAGAAAATTCACTTGCACCCATCCCCTCTTCACCCATTCATCACTGTCGGTCCCTTCACCAAGTGGGGAGTGGACTTCATGGATTGCAACCCATCCTCGGTTGGGGGGCACCAGCATATTATTGTGGTCGTGGATTATTTTCCTAAATGGGTTGAGGCCATGCCTACTGTTAAATCCAATGGTAATACTACATCATTTTTCATATTCAATCAAATTATATCCAGGTTTGGAATCCCAAAATAGATTTTCAGTGATCATGACAGTCACTTCCAGAATGAGATCATGATATAATTGGCATTGAAACTAGGGTTTACACATGATCATTCTTCCCCTTATTATCCCCAAGAAAATGGACAAGTAGAGATTGTGAATAAATATCTAAAGACCATTTTGCAAAAAATTGTCAGTCAAAGTAAATCTAATTGGCTTGTGATGCTTTACCCTGTTCTTTGGCCATATCGAACCATGGTAAATACTTCCATTGGTTTCTCACTATTTCAGCTAGTACATGGCATGGAGTCGATTCTTCCTATTTAATGTGAAATCTCTTCCCTGAAATTGGTAATCGAGCTCCTACCTGAAACGACCAATCTCGAAGAATTCCTTGTACACCTAGAGCAGCATCGAGATGCCTCTATGGTTATCGAAGCAAATAAATGACATGTTAAGGTTCAATACGATAAGTCTTTATGTCCCCGGTAGTACGCTAAGGGTGACTTGGTCCTCCTATATGAATAAGCCAAGGAACCACTGGGGGTAGGAAATTTCAAACCCATGTGGCATGGTCCTTATATCATGTGGCATGTCCTAGAGAAAGGATCCTACGAATTAGAATATTATGAGGGGAATATGTTGAACGAGCCTAGAAATGGGCTCAACCTTAAAAGGTATTATGCTTGAGCCCTCAAACTCGAGCGTGACCTTTGTATATTAGTGTATATAATTCTTTTTTCTTTACTCTTTTTTGCCATTGAATTAATTATTTATTTTTTCCTTGGTTGTCCTATGTCAATGGAGTCTTTGATAAACTTAGGATTCGTAGATGGTGCTAATCGTCATACATGGAACTTCGCCTCTGTCGATTGGGTTATCTATTCACCTGAGGGACAACTAGTGTCTTCAGGTGTCGTTTGTATGGAGCCATCAACGAATGATGTGGTTGAGTATAGCATCATTATAGAGATATTACGCAATTCCATTTCACATGGTGTTTGATCTTTAGAATTTCGCCTAGACTCCCAGTTAGTTGTATGTCAGTTGAACGACAGTTACTATGTGTGAGATCCTACTTTACTCCAACAATTCCTACGGGTATGACTTTTGGAACGATACTTTGATTTTATTACTTATAATAACACCCCTAGAGGTTCTAATAAAGTATATGATGTGTATGTTAATCAAATTTTAGATTAGCATTTGTCACATAACTAAGTAAAGAAAACACATTCATATTCATCCATTATAACTTATATAAGTTGAGCCAAAGACCAAATGTTTTTTGTTTGACTTTATCAAATTGAAAAACACAAAAAAAATGAAATATATAAAAATGAATTTATATATTTTTTTTCCATATGGACTAAGAGCACATTGAAAGACCTGGTTTGAAGTGGTTTTGTCCAGGGTTTTTCAACATATTTCCAGCATCATATCATCTATTTGTGCCTCTAGAAAGTATATTCTATCACCGAAATATAGGATAGGTTCTCACCCCACTTTGCATTTATGCATCATCCTATGACCATGATTCATATTCCCTAGGTATGAACCCATTTATTAGCAACATGGAACCTTCTCACTGCTAATAGAAGTGTTGTTATTAAATGTTAGATACTTACCAACATGGGTACCCTAGTTAGAACCCTTTCGTCTTTTGGTTCCCATGCAGAAGTTACTCCATAGTACCAGGAGTTCCTTATCGTCCCACTATGACTTTGTGTTCGAACCCCATTTTTCTTACTCAATATCATTCTTACTACTACCTATGGGACTCCCCCCGAGTCTTGGTTAAGCTCTTTTCTAACTCCCAAAAAAATGAAAAGATTGTCGAATGAACTTGTCTCTTTCATGCTCGTTAAAAGGTTTTGAAAGGACATCTATTTGGTATAAGTTTAACCCTTTTTTGAACCAATTAGATTATTTATGGAAAAGGAATACTCAAGTCTCCATTGGCTAGAAGAGTTCTCTTGGGTATTATTTTATACTTTTTCGATCCCAGGGGACTAAATCTAGGGAAAAGGACATTTTTGAGTTAAGTTATAATTGCATCCCATTATCCTTCTTGCATTGTTGAGCCTATTTTTTACTCTCTCTTTCTCGTTATAAACCCTCTTTCCTTAGAAATTATCATCATTAGCCAAGCAGTGCCTTCCATATATCCTTTACATATTGACACCATTAACCCATAGAGAAAACATCCCCCTGAGTGTCCCTGCCCTGCATGTGTTCTCTTGCATTGAGCATAGGTATGTTCCTTTGCTTGGAAATAGTTGCTTATTCGTGACACTCATTTCCTCTCCTATATCATAGCACTTATTTTACTATGAAAAAACTAAAAAAATACGAGAAGGAAAAGAATATTATCTCCTATCGACAACAGTCATTTCTCCTTTGAACAGAGCACAAACTCTTGAGTACATTTTCATACAAGGTGTGGGTTTAGAAAACGTTGAGCTCATTACTTAGATTCTACTCCTCTGACTGGTTATTCTTCCAGTCCCTATGGAGAGTTTGTTGATTCCTCTTGTGTCGTAAACTTTTATCAATGATCAATGTTAAGTCCATGTTTCCTGAGTTATCAATATGTCTCATGCTCTTTTTCAAAGGAAGTATAAATCTTGTGTTGGAAACTCCTCAGAAATATTGACTTTGCATGTCATCCATACCCTCAGTGTATCTCATAATAACATGAAGTTTTTGTCCTACTTTGCATTGTGCTTCTGGTAGCATCTATTGTTGCAATAAAGATTTGAACTCCTTGAAATTCGTGACACCTATGTCGTGACTGAATATTATTTTAAACTAATGGTTCGAAATATTTAACAAATGATGTCATTGGAGTTTGGAGTCAAATTATTATCCATTGTTATTCAATAAGCTTAAGGTTGCTCGCCCATCCTCATATTCGCTTTTGTGACTTGTCGCCACAACAAGGGAATGACATCGTGATATCGATTGATATCATTGATGTGTTATACATGTATGTCATCCCTTTGCAAATAAACGCTTGATTTGATTCAGGGTCTAATTGAATGGCATTGCCATTTGAGTAATAAGTAATGAAGTCAATCATTTGAAATACAAATAGAAGAAGTGTTTTAATTAATATTTGTATGACTATGTTTACTTGAAGTTTCACATTCAATGGTTGGAAGTAATATATAATGGTTGATTAAGGACAGAAATTGGTGTTCTATAGGGACTAAAAGTGAACTTTGATCATTTGTAGAAAATGAATAATGCCTGGAACGTGACAGTGAATATTTTGTGAACAATGTGAGTGATGAAGGAACTATTGTGAGACATTTTTCAACTTTGTTTTCAAAATGAATAATTTGGTTATGGAATGAGAGATTAATAAGTATAGACTGACTTTATTTATTGAACACTATGGTTGTATGATGACTATAATTCTTCTTGTTGGAATTATAAGAGATGAATGATGATGCAGATAATTGTAATGTAAGAATGTCCATTTTATTTTCCCGTCATACTTAACATTTTTTGTCCATTACAATCCATGTTCATTACCCCAAATACTTGTTCCATTCCCAGGCTTAAATTATGACAGATGAATTGTTTCATGGCAGAATTATATAAGTTGAGAAGGGAGTGTTCAATTTGTTTGATCTCTTCTCTGTTTCATACCCCAAAAAATGTTAATGATAATGATTTGATGGAACTAGTCATGGTAAATGAACAGTCCAAATTTCACTTCCCGGTCATACTTACCATTTTCCTCCCATTACAAACCTGATCATGGAATCCCAAGAGCCCTGTAAATCCATGTTTTGAGTAATTACTAGTTTTGGAATGTGGAATGCATATTGATAGCCTGCATATGTATTGTTATGTATAGATCCAGGTCTAAACTATTGTTTTGAAAAATTTTGGATGATGGATTAGTCATGCTCTGGTTATGATATATTTGAATGTGTGTTAGAATGAGGTTTTTTAGTAGAGGAAATCATAGTAGGAGGATTAATAATAGAGGCAGAGGATTGAGTCCCTGTAAAATGGGTAACAAAAGATTAAGGTTCTCTATACACTTTGATGTAGATTAGAAAGAGTTTAATCAATTGTTGCAAACAGGGTTCCTCAACTTGGTTGGATAACAAGTTTACAGACCTCCTCTTATTCCTGAGAAACCACACCCAAGCATTAGCATACCAATTAAAAATCATAATTCCACTCCTTTAGTTGTGCCAGAACGAGATGGCTGGCAAGATATTGTGCACCCTCTTCCCATACACTCACAAGGATGGCCAAAAATTGATAACCTATAGTAGCCTCCATTTCATGCTTGGCCCACTGGTTCATTTCCACCACCACCTCCTTCACATCAAAATTTGCAGCCTCAATCCCAAGCCTCGCATGCCCATCATAAGGCCAAAATCACTGACCTTGAAGGAAACCCCGAGGAAGAGAAAGTAGCAGCAGCCAAGTCAAAATCATCAAAAGAATGTTCTCATTCAATCACTTCCCATATGCAAGAGAATCATCAAAAATATTCTAAGGCGTATTCATCAATTGGAAGAAATGAAAGGGTTGAGAGTAGTCATAGCAAGAGAGGGGCAGCCTCTCACGGTAAATATGGTTTCTCGTGATTAGTTTGATTGATTTCTTTGGAAATTGTATATGGACTTGTTTACACTTTATTTTTGTACAAAATATCATTTTTGGACAACCTTATATTTTATATGCTTCATGTTTGGACAAATTTATGAAATGGATAGATTTTGATAAATTGAATAATTTCCAAATGGAGCAACAAGGGGGATCTTATGATTATTTCATATTATGCGTGATAATGACATGGATTGTATGATGTGGAAAGATTGATATGTCATGCATTTAAGGTGGAAGATACAAGGATGAAATGATTTATTAATTCATTAAAGTGGATTAGGGGTCCCCACTTATTAGTTTTTTTTAGTACCCTTATCATATTATTATTATTATTTATTAACTTACTTCACAGCTCTCATATTAACTAACTAATTTTTAGTTAATGAGTTAACTAAAAGTGGTTGAGTGATTCAACTACCTTGGATATATTAAAAGGAGGCAAGTTGTACAAAAGTAGGGGGAGGAACACATTGCTCTAATAAGATTTTTTCTTACTTCCAAGTGATATTTCATTACTACTTCATTCATCTTTGATTTCTAAGCTAAGACACTTCTTGTGATAGCAGGGTCTATTGAAGGTGACGAAAATATAGGACCAAGGAGCATTGAATTTTGATATGCTTCCAGGTTGATTGTTTGTTTGATATTCTGCAGACTTCTTTTGGTTTCTGGAATAATTTCCCATTGCTAATTAGGATTCTTGTGTAGATTCATAATAGAGTGCAAGTTGTGGTTGTTGGCTTATATTTACATCATTCTTGGTCTGATTTGAAGGCACCAATGGCATATATGTGTGTTACCCTAGGCTTCTAGACTTTCATCTGGTCTATACTTTGAAAGTATGTGAAGTGTATTGGTTGTTACAGAATGAATGAATAAAATCATTGATGGTTTTGCAACTCTCTTGGTATTTCTTAATTCTATCAGATTATGTGATTTTGCTTCTTGTTGTTTAGAAATTATTATTTAAAAATTCAAACTTCTTTATTTTAGTTTGCATTTGATAAATGATAAAAATAGAAATTGGTGTTTAATTTTAGTAGCTTGAAGGTTAATTGAACTTGCAATAAGGCTATAAATTAGGGTGATAATCCCACCTATCTTGTCTTAGCCAAGAAAGATTCGAAAAAATGTTGTGAGGATGGATTCCATCTCTTTTCCTCAACATTTGATTTGGAAACCATATTGAGGATGAAAGACTCCATTTTCATTTCCTTGGTTTGTCTTTTTTGTACACTTGTAAATTTATTGTTTATATTTATTGCTTTAATTTATGTTTGTTGTTTGTTTATAGCTTGTATATTTTTGTTCATATTTCTCTCTTTACTCATGAATGTACCCACTCAAAGATATCCCAACCTACCTAATGGTCTATAGGATCAAACCAGCATTACCCTTACCTTGTACAATCTTATTCTTGAGACTTACAATAGTCATGCTGAACTGAATCGTTCTTGGGAAATTGTTTCTGAAGAGGCTCGAATTAGGGAACAGTGGGATGCCCATCAAAGGATGATTAGAAACCATCCTCATCATTAGTTTCTTGTAATGACCATGCCTACCCCTGATCAACCTAACATTCCTGAAGACCCTGTCCATCAGAAAAGTATCTCATTTACCTTATTTGAATAAATCCTTAGACATTCTCGTACTAGGGTTGAGTTACACCGATACTAGGAAGTTATTATTGTTGAATTTCATCTCCAGCAAGATTTGGATGACCAAAGGAGACAAGTTCTCTATGAACCCCAACATTATCACATATTATGTCCTCTTCCCCTCATATATATCGATGAATACGAGGTCAATCGCCTGAATTTCCTCTCATTCTTGAAGTAGGAAGAAGAAAATTCGTCCTCCAAAGACAACAACCTAAGCGTCATTAGTCTTTGTTTGATTCGGCTAGTTCCTCTTCCTCTCCACTTCCTTACTTCTTCAAAATTTCTAGCACTAGTAGTGGAACAGGAAGCAGTGGTTCTAGAGGTGGAACTAGTATTTCATATTCTTCACAACCTTATGCCTCGACCTCAATCGAAAGTATATATAGCCATGTTGTTCCTATCCAATCTACCACAAATCCAACCAAGTTCATTAAGAAATATGGCTTATTTTAATTTGATGAATGTGCTACTACCACTCTGTGGCATGTTTCTTCTCCCTTGAATCTTGTGCCCGCAACCAATCCTTTGCCAAAGTTCAAAGATCATTTTCCTAAGTTCTCGAGAAATGACACTATCTCCATAGAAGAACATTTGATTGATTTTTTGAATTCCTTTCATAACATTGGTGTTAATGAAAATGATACTTGTATGTATTTACTTGTGAATTCTCTAGAAGGAAAATCTATTGTTGACTTCTTTGATTTTCCTCCGAAAATCTTCTCCACATGGGAGGAGTTGGTCTATTGGTTCAAGTCCACTTTTGAACAACCCAAGAGTCTAGTCGATTGGTTGAAGGAGTACAATAACATTACCTATAACAAAGGTGAAGCCATTAAGGCTTTCAATCTTCGCTTCACCAAGTTATATAATCAAATACATGAACTAATCAGAACTCAAAATCAAGTCATGTTCATTCATTACTGCCGCACCTTACCCTCTTCTTATCATCACATATTGGAAGACAAAGTCGTTGATAATATCAGATCTACCCTTCAGACTTGTTTGGAGTATGAAGAGAAACTAGACAGAATTGGTCTTTCTAAGGAGGACTATGCCAAGCAAATTGATATGTCTATTGTTTTGAATCTTATGCAAGATATTAATAATCGCATGATTTCATTTGAAAGGAAGGGAATTGTTTCTACTTCCACCTTCGAGGGTTCCACCCAGGCTACTACTAAAAAATTAGTGAGAAATAATTCTCAACCAAAGGCCATATTTCCCAGAATGTGGTGTAACTTTTGCGAAGAACATCACGATGAAAGAACTTGTGAAGTCAAGAAAAATGTGAGGGATCGAATTTTTGGAAAAAAACCAGATACTACCATTGTTTTCTTAGATTGGGCCCCTCTGGATGATGTTATGGTAGTTAATACCAGAAATAAATTATATGACAATAAGTGAAAAGATTATTCTTCCAAGACTACTTATGCCCCTAGCACATCCTCTCAAAATACAGGCTCACAAGCTGCTCACCATTCTATCGATCATCAAGTCATTGCTCCTTCTTAAAATCTAACATTTCAAATCAATTGGCTCACATAAATCTGATGCCACTCTTTTGGATATGGTAATTGTACCAGAACAACGACATTATCTTAGAGATTTCATGGAAGGTAAAATTTCCAACATAGTCAATATGACGTAAGATCACAATGAAGAGAAGTCTCATGTAAATAGGATAGGTTTAAATAACTTTAGGAGATCTGTAAACCCCCCTTTCTACATTTCTATAAATATTTTTAAACAAAATAGCCCATTGTTGCCTCATTGATGGTGGCTTAGGCCCAAGTGTCATGTCAAAGATCATTATGGAATGTACAAATGAAAGTGCGAGAATCATGCTCTCTTATAATAATCAACAACAATCCATGATTGGTCATAGATCAAAGATGTAACTTTAGTACTTTGTGCACATCCATAGATACGTGCCACCCTTAACATTCAAGTTATCGATATGCATGTCAGCAACTACTCAATTATTTTGGGGAGGGATTGAAAATCCCTAAGAGGTGGCTACTTGTATTTAGATGGGTCAAATCTATCTATCCCTAAGGTTGGAAAAAACATCATTTTTCTCATAGAATGGCATATCTCACCTTACATTGAGAAAGTTCCTCAGCTAAATGTCAATTATGTTGAGGAGAGCATGTGTGTCTACTCTAATTTCACAGAAGAAGATGACGTGTCATGTGAAAAGTTTGACTATGATGATGGAATGTGGCATATGCACTTTGGTGGTGCATGATCTAGTCAGGGAAATGGAGCTGGTATTATCCTCTACTCATCTATAGGAAAATTTTACAACTTCCACTTTAGGTTAGAATTTGCTTGCACCAACAACGTTGTTGAGCTTGAATCCCTACTATTAGGTATCGAGAATGCTTATAATCTAGGTTGTGGTCATGTTACCGTAGTTGGTGATTCTGAGCTTGTAGTCAATCTTGTTATAAAAATTTATAATCCTAATAACAAGTTGATGAAAAGGTACACTCAAGTCGTTAGGGCATTGATTTCAAATATGTTATCTTTCAACATCACTCACATAAAAAGGGAGCTCAACACAATGGCTGACAGGTTCGAAGTTGTTTCTTCTTCTCCTACTCGAAAGCTATTACTGCAGTGACTTGATTGCACTTTAAGTCTTTATATCGTCCACATATACGTACAATGTTGAATCATGGCGGGTTTTCCTAAATGATGAAGATATTTGTGTTTTATTATAGAATGAACCTCTTAAGCCTAAGGAAGTGATTTCTATTGAAGATGATAAGTTTCTGAAGGGATTAACTCCTCTTGAGAGTTCATTTTCAATGAGTGATGTTGGTAAAAAATAAAATGTTGTAGAAGAGGAATCAAAAAGGAAACTTGGAGACATTGTCTCCATGAAAATTGGAACCTCAGATGATACCAAGATTCTTAAAATAGGAGTCCAGTGTTCACAATAAGAAAAAGGAAAATTCATGGACTTATTTTGTGAATTCAAGGATGTTGTTTCTTGGTCATATGAGGATCATTTTGGTTTTCATCCCAACATCATCCAGAACTCCATTCCTATCAAGGAAGGGGAAAAACTAGTAAGGTAGAGAAAAAGGCCTGTAAACCTTGCCCTTAAAGCTACTATCAAAAAGGAAGTTGAAAAATTACTAAAATATCAAATCATCTTCCCAGTAAAGTATTATGAATGGGTATTAAATATGGTTCACGTACGAAAGAAAACTAGTGAGATCAGGTTATGTGTTGACTTTCGTACTTTAAATAGAGCTAGTGTTAAAGATAATTTTCCACTTCCTACCATAGATATTACCCTGCAACAGGTAGTCAGGTCTCAAATAATATCCCTACTTGAAGGTTTTTCTGGGTATAATCAAATTAGATTCAAGAGGTATGATAAATACAAAACCACATTCACCACTATATGGGGAACCTTTTCTTATGAACGCATGCCTTTTGGCTTGTCTAATGCAGGTGAAATGTTCCATATAGCTATGAAAATAACTTTCGATAATTCAATCGGTACGATAATTCAGTTCTATCTTGATGACTTAACTATTTATTCTAAAAACCGGTCAGATCATTTTGGTCATCTTAGGAAAGTCTTTCTGCGTTGCAGAAAATTTAGTATGCCATTGAATCCTTCTAAGTCTATTTTTGAAGTTACTCAAGGAAAACGCATTGATCATATTTTTTCTGATTGTGGTATTAGTATTGACCCTGAGAGATTTTACGCAATTATGAACCTCCCTGCCCCTACCTCTAAACAAAGTGTTCAATCTTTCATGGGCACCATTAACTTTGTTAGGAGGTTTGTTCCTGACTACCATGTTATGGTTAAGCCCATTCATAACTTTTTGAAGTAGGATAGAACCTTCTCTTGGATTGATGAGGTAGAAAAGGTTTTTACAACAATCAAGAAATCAATAAACTCTACACCAGTTTTAGCCAAGCCTTGTTTTAATCAAGACTTCATCATTTATACCAATGCCACAAAAGAGGCAATTTCTTCCATCCTTTTGCAAACAAATGACCAAAATCAAGAAATCTTATAGCCTATATGAGTCAAATTTTATCAAATGATGAGTGAAGTATACTCTAATTGAAAAACACACTTTCTCCTTGGTAAAAGATATAGGAAAGTTCATGCATTTCATTTTCGGCAAGAAAATGCAGGTAAGAGTCCCTTTTCCTGTAGTCAAATTTTTGCTTACATAGACTCATCTTTCAGGAAAACTTGTGCATTGGCTTGCCAAGATCCAGGAACACAATTTAACGATCACCACAACCACAACTATTAAGGGACATAATCTATCTTTTCACTTGGCTCAACACCCTGAACCAGGTGATTCTCTTAAGGAAGATGAGAATGCTTTGTTGGCTCTATTTTACTTGGAAACTCCTTATATTAGTTAGGTTGATCATCCTTGGTACAAGGATATCATCTATTATATTTTGCATCATAATTTCCCAAGTCATTTATATTCACATTAGTGTAGAAGGTTGTTCTTGATATCCCCAAAGTACCTCATCTTAGGAAACATCCTTTTTCATAGATTTGTTGATGGGTTACTACTAAGATGTGTTGATGATAAGGTAGCCCAAAAAATTTTAAATGAATTTCATGAATCAGTAGATTGTAACCTCCATATTGGTGGCCATTTCGTAGCAAAGGCCACTTATTTCAAAATCATTAGGGGTGGTTATTTTTGGCCCTTGATGTTTCAGTATTCTTTCAAGTTCGTTTGGGCTTGTGAAAAAACTCAAAATTTTTCTGGCAAGGAACAGTTTTCATCTATGCCTTTACAACTAGTCTTACCTAATTTCTCATTTAATAAATGGGGATTATACTTTATCGGCCCTATCAATCCTCCATCTTCTATAGGACATGTATATATATTGAAAACAATAGATTACTTTACCAAGTGGCCTGAAGTTGTCTCTCTTAAAAATGCATAGGGTGAGCAGGTTATCAACTTCTTAGAATCTAATATCTTCGCACACTTTGGTCTTCCGCTCGAAATGATCTCAGATAATGGATCAACATTTATTTATGTAAATTTTGATCAGTTTCTGAGTAAATTTGGAGTCAATCACTTCACCTCACCCACCTATTACACTCAGGGAAATGGGAAATCTAAGTCAACCAACAAAAACCTGGTCAAGATCCTAAAAAGGATTATTGATTATAATACCCATCAATGGCATACTCTTCTCACATACGCATTGTGGATTGATCACACAACCGCCAAAAACAGTATTTTCCATACCCCTTTCTCACTCTTATATGTTCAAGAATTTTTAATTCATGTTGAACTTCAACTTACTTCCCTTTGTTTAGAAATGTAGGCTAAGGAGTTAAATTCCACTGATGTTTCCCAAAGGATGAATGCTCTACTAGATTTAGAAGAACAAAGAAACCATGCATTGGGAAATTAAAAGAAAAGGAAGCACATAGTTAAGAAGAACTTTGATAAGAGTGCCAAATATGTCAAGTTTAAGCTTAATGACAAAGTCCTCTTCTGGGACTCTACACATGCAGATAAAGGCAAGAATTCTAAATTCCAAAATCTTTGGCCGAGTCCATACAAAATCACTCTAGTAGTTGGAAATAACACCTACATGTTAAAAGAATTTGAAGGGAATTTATTCTCTTTCACGAATAATGGCTCGCATTTGAAACATTATGTTGAGCCTGAATGACTATTACATTTTTTGAATCAACGTTTCATGTAAATATCAGTTCAAGTTGTACAATTGTTTTATTTTTCTACATTTTATTTTCTTCAGTATTGTTGCTTCAATTTCAAGTCTTTCTTTAGTTTTGATTGTAGCTTTATTTTCAATTTGACTGTAGCTTTATTGCTTTACCCTCAGTTTTGTTGAATTTTTGCTTCAACCTGATTTGGATAAGTCATGTACAACCATAGTTCTGCCTTTTTTGCAAAAGTATGCTTAAGTACTGATAAGTAGTCGAAACAGAAAGAAAGAAATCACTTGTGGTCTGCATCCTTGTATTGTGATGCATCTATGACCACTTTTCTTAAACTTGAGTGCTAAAGCTTTCCCCTCTTTCATATTTTCCCTTTTTGCCTTCCTCCACCCTAATTTGAAAGAGAATACCAGAGAAAAAATTAAAATTTTGAGTACATAACAGAAACATTTATCTGTCTACAAAATCAAAAAGTTGAGTTCAAGCCAATGTTAGATTGCCTTCCCTATGGAGTCACCAGTGTTGACTCTCAAAATATTCAAAGAGTCACCTTCCTGCAAAGAATTGCAAGGCATACACTTTTTTTTAAAATTTATATATATACTAAATAAACTATAAGTGGGACCCCCTATAGTGTCATTCAAATAAATAACCTAGAAGATCCCCTTTGAAGGAGAAGTCACTTAAATTATATGTTGTTGATGGTT
>ML796678.1:121437-197703 GCA_009831015.1 Picea engelmannii
TCCAAATTTCACTTCCCGGTCATACTTACCATTTTCCTCCCATTACAAACCTGATCATGGAATCCCAAGAGCCCTGTAAATCCATGTTTTGAGTAATTACTAGTTTTGGAATGTGGAATGCATATTGATAGCCTGCATATGTATTGTTATGTATAGATCCAGGTCTAAACTATTGTTTTGAAAAATTTTGGATGATGGATTAGTCATGCTCTGGTTATGATATATTTGAATGTGTGTTAGAATGAGGTTTTTTAGTAGAGGAAATCATAGTAGGAGGATTAATAATAGAGGCAGAGGATTGAGTCCCTGTAAAATGGGTAACAAAAGATTAAGGTTCTCTATACACTTTGATGTAGATTAGAAAGAGTTTAATCAATTGTTGCAAACAGGGTTCCTCAACTTGGTTGGATAACAAGTTTACAGACCTCCTCTTATTCCTGAGAAACCACACCCAAGCATTAGCATACCAATTAAAAATCATAATTCCACTCCTTTAGTTGTGCCAGAACGAGATGGCTGGCAAGATATTGTGCACCCTCTTCCCATACACTCACAAGGATGGCCAAAAATTGATAACCTATAGTAGCCTCCATTTCATGCTTGGCCCACTGGTTCATTTCCACCACCACCTCCTTCACATCAAAATTTGCAGCCTCAATCCCAAGCCTCGCATGCCCATCATAAGGCCAAAATCACTGACCTTGAAGGAAACCCCGAGGAAGAGAAAGTAGCAGCAGCCAAGTCAAAATCATCAAAAGAATGTTCTCATTCAATCACTTCCCATATGCAAGAGAATCATCAAAAATATTCTAAGGCGTATTCATCAATTGGAAGAAATGAAAGGGTTGAGAGTAGTCATAGCAAGAGAGGGGCAGCCTCTCACGGTAAATATGGTTTCTCGTGATTAGTTTGATTGATTTCTTTGGAAATTGTATATGGACTTGTTTACACTTTATTTTTGTACAAAATATCATTTTTGGACAACCTTATATTTTATATGCTTCATGTTTGGACAAATTTATGAAATGGATAGATTTTGATAAATTGAATAATTTCCAAATGGAGCAACAAGGGGGATCTTATGATTATTTCATATTATGCGTGATAATGACATGGATTGTATGATGTGGAAAGATTGATATGTCATGCATTTAAGGTGGAAGATACAAGGATGAAATGATTTATTAATTCATTAAAGTGGATTAGGGGTCCCCACTTATTAGTTTTTTTTAGTACCCTTATCATATTATTATTATTATTTATTAACTTACTTCACAGCTCTCATATTAACTAACTAATTTTTAGTTAATGAGTTAACTAAAAGTGGTTGAGTGATTCAACTACCTTGGATATATTAAAAGGAGGCAAGTTGTACAAAAGTAGGGGGAGGAACACATTGCTCTAATAAGATTTTTTCTTACTTCCAAGTGATATTTCATTACTACTTCATTCATCTTTGATTTCTAAGCTAAGACACTTCTTGTGATAGCAGGGTCTATTGAAGGTGACGAAAATATAGGACCAAGGAGCATTGAATTTTGATATGCTTCCAGGTTGATTGTTTGTTTGATATTCTGCAGACTTCTTTTGGTTTCTGGAATAATTTCCCATTGCTAATTAGGATTCTTGTGTAGATTCATAATAGAGTGCAAGTTGTGGTTGTTGGCTTATATTTACATCATTCTTGGTCTGATTTGAAGGCACCAATGGCATATATGTGTGTTACCCTAGGCTTCTAGACTTTCATCTGGTCTATACTTTGAAAGTATGTGAAGTGTATTGGTTGTTACAGAATGAATGAATAAAATCATTGATGGTTTTGCAACTCTCTTGGTATTTCTTAATTCTATCAGATTATGTGATTTTGCTTCTTGTTGTTTAGAAATTATTATTTAAAAATTCAAACTTCTTTATTTTAGTTTGCATTTGATAAATGATAAAAATAGAAATTGGTGTTTAATTTTAGTAGCTTGAAGGTTAATTGAACTTGCAATAAGGCTATAAATTAGGGTGATAATCCCACCTATCTTGTCTTAGCCAAGAAAGATTCGAAAAAATGTTGTGAGGATGGATTCCATCTCTTTTCCTCAACATTTGATTTGGAAACCATATTGAGGATGAAAGACTCCATTTTCATTTCCTTGGTTTGTCTTTTTTGTACACTTGTAAATTTATTGTTTATATTTATTGCTTTAATTTATGTTTGTTGTTTGTTTATAGCTTGTATATTTTTGTTCATATTTCTCTCTTTACTCATGAATGTACCCACTCAAAGATATCCCAACCTACCTAATGGTCTATAGGATCAAACCAGCATTACCCTTACCTTGTACAATCTTATTCTTGAGACTTACAATAGTCATGCTGAACTGAATCGTTCTTGGGAAATTGTTTCTGAAGAGGCTCGAATTAGGGAACAGTGGGATGCCCATCAAAGGATGATTAGAAACCATCCTCATCATTAGTTTCTTGTAATGACCATGCCTACCCCTGATCAACCTAACATTCCTGAAGACCCTGTCCATCAGAAAAGTATCTCATTTACCTTATTTGAATAAATCCTTAGACATTCTCGTACTAGGGTTGAGTTACACCGATACTAGGAAGTTATTATTGTTGAATTTCATCTCCAGCAAGATTTGGATGACCAAAGGAGACAAGTTCTCTATGAACCCCAACATTATCACATATTATGTCCTCTTCCCCTCATATATATCGATGAATACGAGGTCAATCGCCTGAATTTCCTCTCATTCTTGAAGTAGGAAGAAGAAAATTCGTCCTCCAAAGACAACAACCTAAGCGTCATTAGTCTTTGTTTGATTCGGCTAGTTCCTCTTCCTCTCCACTTCCTTACTTCTTCAAAATTTCTAGCACTAGTAGTGGAACAGGAAGCAGTGGTTCTAGAGGTGGAACTAGTATTTCATATTCTTCACAACCTTATGCCTCGACCTCAATCGAAAGTATATATAGCCATGTTGTTCCTATCCAATCTACCACAAATCCAACCAAGTTCATTAAGAAATATGGCTTATTTTAATTTGATGAATGTGCTACTACCACTCTGTGGCATGTTTCTTCTCCCTTGAATCTTGTGCCCGCAACCAATCCTTTGCCAAAGTTCAAAGATCATTTTCCTAAGTTCTCGAGAAATGACACTATCTCCATAGAAGAACATTTGATTGATTTTTTGAATTCCTTTCATAACATTGGTGTTAATGAAAATGATACTTGTATGTATTTACTTGTGAATTCTCTAGAAGGAAAATCTATTGTTGACTTCTTTGATTTTCCTCCGAAAATCTTCTCCACATGGGAGGAGTTGGTCTATTGGTTCAAGTCCACTTTTGAACAACCCAAGAGTCTAGTCGATTGGTTGAAGGAGTACAATAACATTACCTATAACAAAGGTGAAGCCATTAAGGCTTTCAATCTTCGCTTCACCAAGTTATATAATCAAATACATGAACTAATCAGAACTCAAAATCAAGTCATGTTCATTCATTACTGCCGCACCTTACCCTCTTCTTATCATCACATATTGGAAGACAAAGTCGTTGATAATATCAGATCTACCCTTCAGACTTGTTTGGAGTATGAAGAGAAACTAGACAGAATTGGTCTTTCTAAGGAGGACTATGCCAAGCAAATTGATATGTCTATTGTTTTGAATCTTATGCAAGATATTAATAATCGCATGATTTCATTTGAAAGGAAGGGAATTGTTTCTACTTCCACCTTCGAGGGTTCCACCCAGGCTACTACTAAAAAATTAGTGAGAAATAATTCTCAACCAAAGGCCATATTTCCCAGAATGTGGTGTAACTTTTGCGAAGAACATCACGATGAAAGAACTTGTGAAGTCAAGAAAAATGTGAGGGATCGAATTTTTGGAAAAAAACCAGATACTACCATTGTTTTCTTAGATTGGGCCCCTCTGGATGATGTTATGGTAGTTAATACCAGAAATAAATTATATGACAATAAGTGAAAAGATTATTCTTCCAAGACTACTTATGCCCCTAGCACATCCTCTCAAAATACAGGCTCACAAGCTGCTCACCATTCTATCGATCATCAAGTCATTGCTCCTTCTTAAAATCTAACATTTCAAATCAATTGGCTCACATAAATCTGATGCCACTCTTTTGGATATGGTAATTGTACCAGAACAACGACATTATCTTAGAGATTTCATGGAAGGTAAAATTTCCAACATAGTCAATATGACGTAAGATCACAATGAAGAGAAGTCTCATGTAAATAGGATAGGTTTAAATAACTTTAGGAGATCTGTAAACCCCCCTTTCTACATTTCTATAAATATTTTTAAACAAAATAGCCCATTGTTGCCTCATTGATGGTGGCTTAGGCCCAAGTGTCATGTCAAAGATCATTATGGAATGTACAAATGAAAGTGCGAGAATCATGCTCTCTTATAATAATCAACAACAATCCATGATTGGTCATAGATCAAAGATGTAACTTTAGTACTTTGTGCACATCCATAGATACGTGCCACCCTTAACATTCAAGTTATCGATATGCATGTCAGCAACTACTCAATTATTTTGGGGAGGGATTGAAAATCCCTAAGAGGTGGCTACTTGTATTTAGATGGGTCAAATCTATCTATCCCTAAGGTTGGAAAAAACATCATTTTTCTCATAGAATGGCATATCTCACCTTACATTGAGAAAGTTCCTCAGCTAAATGTCAATTATGTTGAGGAGAGCATGTGTGTCTACTCTAATTTCACAGAAGAAGATGACGTGTCATGTGAAAAGTTTGACTATGATGATGGAATGTGGCATATGCACTTTGGTGGTGCATGATCTAGTCAGGGAAATGGAGCTGGTATTATCCTCTACTCATCTATAGGAAAATTTTACAACTTCCACTTTAGGTTAGAATTTGCTTGCACCAACAACGTTGTTGAGCTTGAATCCCTACTATTAGGTATCGAGAATGCTTATAATCTAGGTTGTGGTCATGTTACCGTAGTTGGTGATTCTGAGCTTGTAGTCAATCTTGTTATAAAAATTTATAATCCTAATAACAAGTTGATGAAAAGGTACACTCAAGTCGTTAGGGCATTGATTTCAAATATGTTATCTTTCAACATCACTCACATAAAAAGGGAGCTCAACACAATGGCTGACAGGTTCGAAGTTGTTTCTTCTTCTCCTACTCGAAAGCTATTACTGCAGTGACTTGATTGCACTTTAAGTCTTTATATCGTCCACATATACGTACAATGTTGAATCATGGCGGGTTTTCCTAAATGATGAAGATATTTGTGTTTTATTATAGAATGAACCTCTTAAGCCTAAGGAAGTGATTTCTATTGAAGATGATAAGTTTCTGAAGGGATTAACTCCTCTTGAGAGTTCATTTTCAATGAGTGATGTTGGTAAAAAATAAAATGTTGTAGAAGAGGAATCAAAAAGGAAACTTGGAGACATTGTCTCCATGAAAATTGGAACCTCAGATGATACCAAGATTCTTAAAATAGGAGTCCAGTGTTCACAATAAGAAAAAGGAAAATTCATGGACTTATTTTGTGAATTCAAGGATGTTGTTTCTTGGTCATATGAGGATCATTTTGGTTTTCATCCCAACATCATCCAGAACTCCATTCCTATCAAGGAAGGGGAAAAACTAGTAAGGTAGAGAAAAAGGCCTGTAAACCTTGCCCTTAAAGCTACTATCAAAAAGGAAGTTGAAAAATTACTAAAATATCAAATCATCTTCCCAGTAAAGTATTATGAATGGGTATTAAATATGGTTCACGTACGAAAGAAAACTAGTGAGATCAGGTTATGTGTTGACTTTCGTACTTTAAATAGAGCTAGTGTTAAAGATAATTTTCCACTTCCTACCATAGATATTACCCTGCAACAGGTAGTCAGGTCTCAAATAATATCCCTACTTGAAGGTTTTTCTGGGTATAATCAAATTAGATTCAAGAGGTATGATAAATACAAAACCACATTCACCACTATATGGGGAACCTTTTCTTATGAACGCATGCCTTTTGGCTTGTCTAATGCAGGTGAAATGTTCCATATAGCTATGAAAATAACTTTCGATAATTCAATCGGTACGATAATTCAGTTCTATCTTGATGACTTAACTATTTATTCTAAAAACCGGTCAGATCATTTTGGTCATCTTAGGAAAGTCTTTCTGCGTTGCAGAAAATTTAGTATGCCATTGAATCCTTCTAAGTCTATTTTTGAAGTTACTCAAGGAAAACGCATTGATCATATTTTTTCTGATTGTGGTATTAGTATTGACCCTGAGAGATTTTACGCAATTATGAACCTCCCTGCCCCTACCTCTAAACAAAGTGTTCAATCTTTCATGGGCACCATTAACTTTGTTAGGAGGTTTGTTCCTGACTACCATGTTATGGTTAAGCCCATTCATAACTTTTTGAAGTAGGATAGAACCTTCTCTTGGATTGATGAGGTAGAAAAGGTTTTTACAACAATCAAGAAATCAATAAACTCTACACCAGTTTTAGCCAAGCCTTGTTTTAATCAAGACTTCATCATTTATACCAATGCCACAAAAGAGGCAATTTCTTCCATCCTTTTGCAAACAAATGACCAAAATCAAGAAATCTTATAGCCTATATGAGTCAAATTTTATCAAATGATGAGTGAAGTATACTCTAATTGAAAAACACACTTTCTCCTTGGTAAAAGATATAGGAAAGTTCATGCATTTCATTTTCGGCAAGAAAATGCAGGTAAGAGTCCCTTTTCCTGTAGTCAAATTTTTGCTTACATAGACTCATCTTTCAGGAAAACTTGTGCATTGGCTTGCCAAGATCCAGGAACACAATTTAACGATCACCACAACCACAACTATTAAGGGACATAATCTATCTTTTCACTTGGCTCAACACCCTGAACCAGGTGATTCTCTTAAGGAAGATGAGAATGCTTTGTTGGCTCTATTTTACTTGGAAACTCCTTATATTAGTTAGGTTGATCATCCTTGGTACAAGGATATCATCTATTATATTTTGCATCATAATTTCCCAAGTCATTTATATTCACATTAGTGTAGAAGGTTGTTCTTGATATCCCCAAAGTACCTCATCTTAGGAAACATCCTTTTTCATAGATTTGTTGATGGGTTACTACTAAGATGTGTTGATGATAAGGTAGCCCAAAAAATTTTAAATGAATTTCATGAATCAGTAGATTGTAACCTCCATATTGGTGGCCATTTCGTAGCAAAGGCCACTTATTTCAAAATCATTAGGGGTGGTTATTTTTGGCCCTTGATGTTTCAGTATTCTTTCAAGTTCGTTTGGGCTTGTGAAAAAACTCAAAATTTTTCTGGCAAGGAACAGTTTTCATCTATGCCTTTACAACTAGTCTTACCTAATTTCTCATTTAATAAATGGGGATTATACTTTATCGGCCCTATCAATCCTCCATCTTCTATAGGACATGTATATATATTGAAAACAATAGATTACTTTACCAAGTGGCCTGAAGTTGTCTCTCTTAAAAATGCATAGGGTGAGCAGGTTATCAACTTCTTAGAATCTAATATCTTCGCACACTTTGGTCTTCCGCTCGAAATGATCTCAGATAATGGATCAACATTTATTTATGTAAATTTTGATCAGTTTCTGAGTAAATTTGGAGTCAATCACTTCACCTCACCCACCTATTACACTCAGGGAAATGGGAAATCTAAGTCAACCAACAAAAACCTGGTCAAGATCCTAAAAAGGATTATTGATTATAATACCCATCAATGGCATACTCTTCTCACATACGCATTGTGGATTGATCACACAACCGCCAAAAACAGTATTTTCCATACCCCTTTCTCACTCTTATATGTTCAAGAATTTTTAATTCATGTTGAACTTCAACTTACTTCCCTTTGTTTAGAAATGTAGGCTAAGGAGTTAAATTCCACTGATGTTTCCCAAAGGATGAATGCTCTACTAGATTTAGAAGAACAAAGAAACCATGCATTGGGAAATTAAAAGAAAAGGAAGCACATAGTTAAGAAGAACTTTGATAAGAGTGCCAAATATGTCAAGTTTAAGCTTAATGACAAAGTCCTCTTCTGGGACTCTACACATGCAGATAAAGGCAAGAATTCTAAATTCCAAAATCTTTGGCCGAGTCCATACAAAATCACTCTAGTAGTTGGAAATAACACCTACATGTTAAAAGAATTTGAAGGGAATTTATTCTCTTTCACGAATAATGGCTCGCATTTGAAACATTATGTTGAGCCTGAATGACTATTACATTTTTTGAATCAACGTTTCATGTAAATATCAGTTCAAGTTGTACAATTGTTTTATTTTTCTACATTTTATTTTCTTCAGTATTGTTGCTTCAATTTCAAGTCTTTCTTTAGTTTTGATTGTAGCTTTATTTTCAATTTGACTGTAGCTTTATTGCTTTACCCTCAGTTTTGTTGAATTTTTGCTTCAACCTGATTTGGATAAGTCATGTACAACCATAGTTCTGCCTTTTTTGCAAAAGTATGCTTAAGTACTGATAAGTAGTCGAAACAGAAAGAAAGAAATCACTTGTGGTCTGCATCCTTGTATTGTGATGCATCTATGACCACTTTTCTTAAACTTGAGTGCTAAAGCTTTCCCCTCTTTCATATTTTCCCTTTTTGCCTTCCTCCACCCTAATTTGAAAGAGAATACCAGAGAAAAAATTAAAATTTTGAGTACATAACAGAAACATTTATCTGTCTACAAAATCAAAAAGTTGAGTTCAAGCCAATGTTAGATTGCCTTCCCTATGGAGTCACCAGTGTTGACTCTCAAAATATTCAAAGAGTCACCTTCCTGCAAAGAATTGCAAGGCATACACTTTTTTTTAAAATTTATATATATACTAAATAAACTATAAGTGGGACCCCCTATAGTGTCATTCAAATAAATAACCTAGAAGATCCCCTTTGAAGGAGAAGTCACTTAAATTATATGTTGTTGATGGTTTTCTTTGATGCTTACGGATCACCTGCATGATGATTATTTTGGTTTTAATTCCCAGTACTAATAAGTGATAACAGTTGTGGTTTCAAATGGAAATTAAAACTCCTCTTTGGGAATTGATTTTTCGATTTTAAGTACAAATTTTGGGAAAAATCATCTTCAAATGAAAAGTTTCATGGTTGTTGTTTCAAATGGTAAAAGGGTTCTCATTTTAATAAATGTGTTGACATAGTATTCGCTTACTAAGATGTTGACTTTTATACATATGAATGTGACTTGTAAAAAGAAAGAAAAGAGGTGTCTTGTATACATATGCACATAGCACATCACTTATATATATATATATATATATATATATATATATACATTACACTGGTTATATGTATATGGTCTGATACATATTATACAAGTTACAAGGACATGGTAGTGTCGAATTTGTTGTTATGATTGTGGTAACTTAAAGATTTGTATTTGGAAAAAATTTGAAAGTTTTAACACATATGGGATATTATCCACACAACGCACATATATTACATGGCGTATCGGAATGATCCAACGTATATATCTTATAAGCATTGAATTTCATGGTTGACAATCTTAATTATGGTTATAAAGTATTGGGAGTTCATATATTATTTGATGTCGAAGTTTCGAATACATGTGGAACACCTTGTAGGAATACTACCCACGTTATCTTTATAATATATGTTGGAAATTGTTATATTGTCGACGATGGCTAATGTGGTAGGTGGTTGCATTGGTAACATGTGATCTTGTATGAGTTGGTGCTTACTTGGAAACCGTTGGTTGCTTGAGGTTTTGACGTGGATTTCCTTGGGTTTAGAAAGTGATTAATGTTGGTCGTCACCCCAGCACGACGTGACCAGCAGTTAATGCACTAACTTGTTGTTTGAGTTACCACTTTGGGTTTTGGAATTCAGTTCATTTGTTAGTGATTTGGAAGAAGTTGACTTATGGTAACTACAACAACCGCTTGAAGGTGCCTTTTAACCAGCACAACACCAGGTACTAGGGTTTTGATTCTCCATCATATAATGTGATTTTTTCTTAATAGTTTATTCTTCGCTCTGTAACTATATGTTGTGCTTGACATTCTATGCTTTCATGCTCTGTTTTAAAGGAAATTGAAGTTTTTATTCTCCTAGTTTTAGTATATATGCATGCATAAAAGCTTGAATGGTATGGTGGATGATTTCATTCATTGATTCCCATAGTTATGGTTGTTTATTTCTCATTTACCATATTGATTGATTGGTCTGCGACTGTCTATAGCGCATTAAAATGGCAAAGTCTAGCATTGATGAGTATTTGGTATTTTAGTGTTGCATGTAAAATGGTTACATGTAGACTCTGCGTTGTTTCTTTCTTGAAATAAAAGTATCCTACAGCCCTATGTTAAAACAATTGTTTCTGTGGTTTTTAATCACATGCACATTGCAGTCGAGCCAAGCCCGAAGAAATTTTTTTTGGGTCAAATCCCTCTTCACATTAACATTTTGTTGCACGACAACAATAACCCTGTAAAACCCTTGTCAACTTGACTATTTTCGTTGTTTGGGTCGCATCCTGAAGATAGGAAACAAATAAAATAAAAGAGATAGCTTTGCCTCTGTGTATTATGATTGAATTTGGTTGAAGGTCATACCACAATCTGAAATCATTTTTTTAAAAGTGACCCATTGGGCCTCTCATGGTTAATGGTTAGGATTTTGGTAGTGTCTGTTGTTGCAATAAATATTTGAACTCCTTCAAAGTCCTCACACCTTTTTCATGGTGGAATATTATTTTAAACTGTCAATTTGAATCATTTAACAAATGATTTCATTGGAGTTTGGAGTCAAATTATTCTCCATTGTTATTCAATATGCTTAAGGTTGCTCACCCATCCTCATATTCGATTTTGTGACCTATGGCCACAACACGGGCACGACATCATGACATCGATTGATATCATCAATGCCTTATACATGTTTTTCATCCCTTTGAAATAAACGCTTGATTCAATTCAAGGTCTGATTGAATGGCATTATCATTCGAGTAATAAACAATGAAATCAATCATTTCAAATACAGATAGAAGAAGTGTTTTAATTAATATTTGGATGAATTTTTTTACTTGAAGTTTCACATTCGATGGTTGGAATTAATATATATTGGTTGATTAAGGACATAAATTGGTGTTCTATAGGAACTAAAAGTGAATTTTGATTATTTGTAAACAATGAATAATGCCTGGAACGTGACAATGAATATTTTTTGAACAATGTGAGCGATGACAGAAGTGTTGTGAGAAATTTTTCAACTATGTTTTCAAAATGAATAATTTGGTTATGGAATGAGAGATTAATAAGTATAGATCAACTTTATTTATTGAACACTATGGTTGTATGATGACTATAATTCTGCTTGTTGGAATTATAAGAGATGAATGATGATGGAGTTAATTGTAATGTAAGCATGTCCATTTTATTTTCCCGTCATACTTAACATTTTCCGTCCATTACAATCCTTGTTCATTAACCCAAATACTTGTTTCATGCCAATAATTAAATTATTATAGAAGTGTTTCATGGCAGAATTATATAAGTTGAGAAGGGAGTGTTCAATTTGTTTGATCTCTTCTCTATTTCATACCCAAAAAAATGTTGATGATAATGATTTGATGGAACTAGTCATGGTAAATGAACAATCCATATTGCACTTCCTAGTCATACTTACCATTTTCCTCTCATTACAAACATGATCATGGAATACCAAGATCCCTGTAAATCTATGTTTTGAGTAATTACTAGTTCTGGAATGTGGAATGCATATTGATTGCCTGCATATGTATTGTTATGTATAGATCTAGTTCTAAACTATTGTTTTGAAAAAATTTAGATGATGGATTGGTTTTGTTGTGGTTATGATATTTGTGAATGTGTGTTAGAGTGATATTGTTTAGCATAGGAAGTCATAGAAGGAATATTGATAATAGAGGTAGAGGATCGGGTCCCTGGAAAAGGGGTAACAAAATATTAAGGTTCTCTATACACTTTGATGCAGATTCAGGATATTTTGATCAATTGTTTCAAACAAGGTTCCTCAAATTGGCTAGAAAACAAGCTTACAGACCTCCACCTATTCCTGAGAAACCACGCCCAAGCATTATCATACCAGTTCCAAATCATAATTCCACTCCTTTAGTTGTGCTAGAACGAGATGTTTGGCAAGATATTGTGCACCCTCCTCCCATACACTCACAAGGATGGCCAAAATTTTATAAACTACAACAACCTTCTTTTCATGCTTCGCCCACTGGTTCATTACCACCACCACCTCCTTCACATCAAAATTTGCAACCTCAATCCCAAGCCTCACATGCCCATCATAAGGCCAAAATCATTGAGCTTGAAGGTAACCATGAGGAAGAGAAAGTAGAAGTAGCCAAGTCAAAATCATCACAAGAATATTCTCATTCAGTCACTTCCCATATGCAAGAGAATGATCAGAAATCTACTACGGCAGATTCATCAATTGGAAGAAATGAAAGGGATGAGATCATTCATAGCAAGAGAGGGGAAACCTCTCACAATAAATATGGTTTCTCATGATCAGTTTTATTGATTTATTTGGCACTTGTATATGGACTTGTTTGCACTTTATTTTTGGACAACATATCATTTTTGGAGAGCCTTATATTTTATATGCTTTATGTTTGGAAAAAATTATGAAATGGATAGATTTTGGTAAATTGAATAATTTCCACAAGGAGTGACAAGGGGGTTCTTATGATTATTTCATCTTATGCATGATAATGACATGGATTGTATGATGTGGCAATATTGATATGTCATGCATTTAAGGTGGAAGATACAAGGATGAAATGGTTTATTAATTCATTAAAGTGAATTAGGGAGTCCCCATTTATTAGTTTTATTTAGAAACCTTATCATATTATTATTATTATTATTTATTAACTTACTTCACATCTCTCCTATTAACTAACTAATTGTTAGTTAATGAATTAACTAAAATTGGTTGAGTGATTCAACTACCTTGGAGATATTAAAAGGAGGCAAGCTGGACAAAAGTAGGGGGAAGGAACACATTTCTCTTATAAGATTTTCTCTTACTTCCAAGTGATATTTCATTACTACTTCATTCATCTCTGATTTCTAAGATGAGACACTTCTTTTGATAGCAGGGTTTATCGAAGGTGACGAAAATCTAGGACCAAGGAGCATTGAATTATGATATGCTTCCAGGTTGATTGTTGGTTTGGTAGTCTACAAACTTTTTTTGGTTTCTGTATTAATTTCTTAGTGCTAATTAGGATTCTTGTGCAGAGTCATAATAGAGTGCAAGATGTGGCTGTTGGATTATCTTTACATCATTCTTGGTCTTATTTGAAGGCATCAGTGGCCTATGTGTGTGTTACCCTAGGCTTCTATACTTTCATATGGTCCATACTTTGAAAGTATGTGAAGTGTATTGGTTGTTACATAATGAATGAATAAAATCATTGATGGTTTTGCAACTCTCTTGGTCTTTCTTAATTCTATCAGATTATGTGATTTTTCTTCTTGTTCATAAATTATTACTTAAAAAATCAAACTTCTTTATTTCAGTTTGTGTTTGATAAATGATAAAAACAACAATTGGTCTTTAATTTTAATAGCTTGAAGGTTAATTGAACTTGCAATAAGGCTATAAATTAGGGTGATAATCCCGCCTATATTGTCTTAGCCAGGAAAGATTTGAAAAAATGTTGTGAGGAGGGATTCCATCTCTTTTTCTCAACACCTTAATGACCAGTAATCAAAGAAGTCTCATTGTGTTTGACTTCCACTCCTCTATTCACATAATGTAGACTTGCACCTTTGGCGGATAGTGTAGAAGACCTCCAGTTTACAGTAGCATCACCCCATATTTGTTGTTGTATTTCATTGGACAGTACCTATATGACTTCAGTGATCATGGAAGATCAGATTGACTCCATTGTATACAGATATCATCGGTTGATTTTGAGACTGGACTCCATTGTTTCTTGTTCGTGACTATGACAGCCTATGGCATATGTACACTTTGTATTTCCTATTCATGTCCATGAACAACTATTTGATATATATTCACATGGATATGCAATGTAATTCAAATTGGAAGCCATGTGTACAAATTCATTATGAATTGTAATATTCTCATGAGTAACTAGTACTTCCAGGTGAGTCTTCATTAGTCCACTTATGGGAATTATAATTCATTTCGGCCATCGTAGATACTTCTCTGACCTCACACACTAGGAGGCATATGTTATAGAATATATTTTCACACTCCATGCATCTTTATTTGATGGCCTTCCATTTACCTCTATAGACTTCATTTCCCCCTTTTTTTTATCATTCCAGAGCTAAAAAGACACACTTTTGTACGTGCATGTGACCTCCCAGTTATACATCTCACATATGTATGCAGGATGCCCCATTACAGTCTGTATACATTAGGTTTGGCTCTCAAAAAATAAAAAATGTGTTGGGTTTCTATGCCATTTCATAAGATCCATGATCATTGACCTTCCATATATTGGAAACGCTCTGACTTGACCCTTCAATTCCATTTGGAGGATATAAATTTACCCATATCCAAGCCTTGAATATACAGAAATCATCATCAGATTGAGAGCAAAGATACTCTGGACAAATTTCACCTCAATTGAGTCTGCATCCCTTTGTCCTTGAAAGTCTGAACTTCTTGTGTTCAGCCCCCAAGCTCTTCCTATCTTGTGATGGAGAACTTCATTGACTCCTACATGTGAGCTTTCCTTTGTGGAGGATTGAAGTGGTGGAGGCCCAACTGGATGGACTTAGTTTCTCGGTTTTGATATGTGTCGTTACATAAGTTTGTCACCTATGTACTTATGTTGATTACATTAATAGAAATACTCTTTTCTCGTCCAATTGATATGATGCAAATATTTATATTGCTTTCCATGGGCATATTTTTTATGTATGTTAATGGATTATGCTTATTTATATGATACCATTATATATCATTACTATGTGATTGCATATCTTGGTTTTTGAAGACAAGTTGCAGGTGTAAATCTTTGGATCGTGTGCTCAACAATGGTCTTCTTCAGATGCCTGGACGAGGTAGGCTTATATCCTTATCTTGTTAGCATTTCATTTATATAGAATACTTGAGATTAGAGTTGATGTATGGATGTTGTTCCATATGTTGTGTTTTTTCCCTAGCCAAAGAGATATTTTCCTTGTAAAACTTTAGGCTACCAAGGAGAATCATCTCAGATAGAGATACCATATTTCTCAGTGTATTTTGGACTACATTGTGGGAGAATATGGATACTAAATTGAAGAGATCTACAGCATTCCATCCATAGATAGATGGGAAGATATAAGTATTCAACTAGACTTTGGTGCAACTTTTGAGGGGTTACAATTAGAAACATTTGAAGACCTAGGATGAAAATTTGATTTACATAAAACACTCTTATAATAGAGTAGTCCACACTTCTACTGGTAAGTCACCTTTTGAAAATTGTTTTGGATACTTTCCACCTTCGCCCTTGGATGTTGTATATGGATAGCATGGAGGAGTGAGGGAGGACCTCATAGGATATGCATTACAAGCCGAAAAAAATGTTGTGAATATCAAGAACATCCATTCGCAAGTATAGGAGACGTTGAAGAACTAACAAGAAAAGTACAAGGCTAGACATGACCAACACAGAAAATAGAGAATATTAAGAGTGGGAGACAAAGTATGGTTACAGTTGAATAAGAAAAGAATACAGGGTCATGGTAAGAATATCAAGGCTTTGCGGTATGGTTATTTTTAGGTAGTGGAAAAGGTGGGAGATAATTCCTATAGACTCATTCTACCCCCATACATGTGCATTTACTCAGTAGTGAATGTGGAGAATCTCAAACTCTATGAGCCTTCCATGTTGGATTAGGATAAGGAGCAGGTACTACCTTCTATAGAGGAATTGGCACCAGATGCTCAGGGAGAGTTGGTAGAGGAAACATTTTTTAAAAAGATTTCTAAAACTATAATACAGATGTAGCATGACCTTTGTCAGATTGGGTTGAAAGGAGAACTTCCATGCAAAGAAAATTGGTACTCCAGGGAGAAGGTAGAGGAAAAATTACCTCACCTCATTCAGTAAATATTTTGGGGACCAAAATCCTCCCTAAATGGGGAGGCATGATCCATATTGGATTATTATATTATTTTCCATATATCTCAGTACTTTTTGGGTGGAAAATTTGGAGGAATCAACTTGCAAGGCCATTTTGGAGACTGGTCCAAATTTGGAAATTTGGGTCCAAAACAACATTTGAAATATACCAGATCCATTTTGAGGCATCAAATGACACGTTTTTATGGTCCAAAACTTACTATATTCTATATTTTAAACACTGAGACCTTTCCAACGGTGCAATAATCGCCTTGTTTGGATTTTGTATGCAAAATTTATGTCTCTCACAAGTTGACCTACCATATTGATCGTCATGGTGCAAGTGGATGTCATGTTATCCCCAATTACTTAAATGTGTGGGGATATCCACGTAGTGGATTTTATAGAAAATTCTATAAGGTCCAAACTTTATCACTAATTGAGGTTTGAGGAAGTCAATACCCTAACTCTAGATGGACATTGGACTATGTTCAATACTAGGCTGCTAGGAGGAGAAGGGGTTATATTCTATGTTATTGTATTGTGTTCCATAGCAGAGCATAAAATCTGGGAGTGAGAAACTAGAGAGAATAACATAGGGATTTAATGTTTTGTAGTAGCCTAAAAGGCCACAGATCTCAAATAACTCTGTATATATGTCCTTCTCCTTTGTACTTGCATTATTTCATACCAGAGAAAAGAGAGAAGAGTAGCCTCCCCTTCTAGTTGGGTTTTCTCCCATAAGGGTTTTCTGGAGAAACTATTTGTGTTGTTTTGTGGATAGTGTGTGATTGTATTTTATTGTTTTCTATTTTCCACATTTCATATATTTCATCCATAAGCAAAAAATCAATAACTAAATATTCTGGAACCTAAAGGAATTTAACCTACATAGTGTAGATTTGAGTTTTATTTATCAAATTTTTTGTGATGAAGTGTTCCAGTGGAATATCCACAATAGTTTACAGATTGAATTATATCCTAAAGAAGATCGGGTATATTTAGTGCTAGATAGTTTAAGAAACACATATAAGCACCAGAATTTTATTGTTTCCCTAAAATCTTTTGTATGTAGAAATTGTGAGCCTTAGTCATTGTATCATCATCGCTACTACAAACGTGACAAATATAACTCTAATACCACATTGTAACGTACCCAGCCACCTAGTTGAGTCCCATTACCACATTGTAGTGTCCCCACTACCAGTAAATCAACAAAAAATTTGCTTTGATACCATGTAGTAGAATTCCCAAACCCAAGTTGGGCAATGCCCCATAAAATTGCCAACTTTGACACCAATAATTAAAATAAAATAAAAATTGCATATGCACAAAATTACACAGCCCATAAAAAATATAAATATGCATAATAATAAAGGAAAAACCCATAATAGAATATACATTTAATCACACATAAATTAAATAAAATACACATAAGACACTTATCTTTTGATGCAAAATCACCAATTGCATGTAGACCTCAAACATTCCTCCCAGACATAAAATACGTTGTTCATAAAATCTCAGCAACAGGTCACCCCCAAGCTGGGGATAAGACTCCACCAGGGAAAAGGATTCTTAAGCCAGGCCAAGGTCTGTCAACAGCCAAAAATACACAGACTCGATGCCAACTCAAGAAAACAACATTCAATCCCTCATTCCCCACATGCATGTCCCACCCTAGGAAGAGTGTCGCTTCTCTACTCAATAGTTGTTATAGCAAGATTTGCCTCACCATGTCTATATTTCATAGAGAGCCTTTTACTATTTCCCTATGCAAACTTATCATCCCTTTTTGATGAATTCAAAGCTAAAAATATACATTTTTCCACATATATGCTCCCTATCAATTATGCAAGATGTGTATACGCTGGCTGCTCCACTACATCCCGCATACATCAGGATTTGTGCCAGAAAATACAAAATGAGGTCGAGTTTCCATGTCACGACATAAGATCTCTGATCCTTGGCCTTCCATATACTGGAAACGTTCTGACTCGGCCCTTTAGTTGCATTCTGAAGGCTATAAGAGCACAATTTTGAGCTATGGAAAAGAGGAGAAAGCATTCAAATTTGAGAGCAAAATTACTCTGGAGAAATTACTTCATATTGAGTCTGCATCTCTTTGTCCCTCAAGTCTGAACACAGTGTTCAACCCCCAAACTCTTTCCCTATTGTTGAGAGGACCTCATTGCCTCTTTCCTATGAGCTTGCCTATGGTGGAGGATTGAAGTGGTGGAGACCTAATTGGAAGGAACTTGGTTTCTTGGTTTTGAACTGTGCCGACACGGAAGTCTGTAATGTTGTCACTTATGTTGATCAATTATTAATAGAAATACTCCTTTCCCATCCTATTGATATCTTGCAAATATATGATATTATCCATGGGCGTTTTTGTAATGGTTATTAATGGATTATGCGATCTAATGTGCTAACCCCTTTTGTATCATCACTATGTACTTTCTCTGCTTGTTTGTTAAGAACTTCTTGGAGGTATAAAGCTTTGGGTCAAAGTGCTCAACGGTGGAACATCATCAAATGTTGGATCGAGGTAGGCCTCTTTCTTATATTTCACATTAGTCTATATAGCATATGTTGGAATTGAGTTGATTTCTGCAGTCATACATGTTTGTTGTTGTTTACCCTTGGCCATAGAGAGTTTTTCCCTTGTAACATAACTGGCGACTCCATTGGGGAGAGATCTTCCTTCTAAGGGTTGAAGTACTTTTTCTTCTTACATTGCTCTTTTTTCCTTTGTGTTTCTTGTCGTATCACTACTTGACATGTTCTATTGACTCTGAGTCTGATTTTTCAGCCTTTTTCCCTTGCACGACCTTGTTTTAAAGCATATACGTTATTTTTTCCTTGACAGTCATGTATACACGCTTGTTGTCTCACTGCAAGAAGCGTATATATGCTTTGTTCTCCTAAACAGTCACGTATACCACTTCCCCTTGCTTGTTTGCTTGGTTTAGTGACTGTTGGGTGGGATTTGAAGATTGTTGAGCCTTCTTAGGTCTCTATAGTGTCTATTGAGATCATCTAGGATGACAAGAAACTTGTTTGGAGTTGATTTTTTGGGCGGAGTCTTTCTCTTTGTTTTCCATTTTTTATTTTTCCTTGTTATCTGGGTTGTTTGCGTAGCTGCCTGGTATTCTACTCGAGTTATTGTTTTTATACACAGTAGAATTTATATATCAGGTTGCTCATCAGTCCATGCATTTTCTTTTTAGTATATTGAAAATACAAAAAAATAGGCATTTTGCATTGGTTGGCATTTTCGTCTTGGAATCTTTATCATTAGCTTAGCGCACTTAGTGAGAGATTGCATTTTACTTCTGAATTGTAGAGTTGAAATTGAAGTCTGCATTGTTCTTATTATCATATCATTCATTAAAAGTTAAAGATAGACTTTGCATTATATCTGTATTTATTTCCTTGTAGAGTCACAACACCATGAGTTTCACTTCCATACCTTTTGAGTAACCACGACCAATAAAATTTACGTTTTAAAACTAAAATTGATTAGTCACGATTTTATTTTTAGGGTGCACAAACTAGCTTAGGGTTTAGTGCCTTGGAATAGGATTTTGTGAGTAAAATTCTCCAAGGTAATTAAATCAACATATGTGTCTAAGACAGGGAGTTGAGAAGTCCATTGTATAATTGGTAATATCAGGAAGCTCCAATCACACCAGAGTTAATCATGAGCTCGCGCGAAGTTAGTTGAAGGGATAACCCCTGGATACTCACCTAGCGTCAGAGATATTTTTGTGGATTTATTCGTATTCGGGGATCTTACTAGTACCCATACCTCTATGAGAGGAAGTTCTTTCAAGGTTTCAGGCTTTGCTACCCTGCCCATACGGTGATCCGAACTTACGACTGCTTGCCTGTGCACTGGTTATACAATGGTTTATTAGTTTCTTGATTTAGGTATCTCATAGGTTACTTGTAGGGGTTATTCTGCTTGTATCCTGAGTCAGATAGGGGTTAGACAACACACAACCTTTATGGAGGATTACCTCTCCGGGGGGATCTGACCGACTAGTTGTTAAGCCTACAAGGGCCCTTATAATTGTTTATGTTACCTCCAAACTTTAGCAGGGTGTATCAGGTCCCTCTTAGATGAGACATACCTTCTTTAGCGAGGGAGGCCACTCAGCCACTTTAGCATGTTTGCATGCATATTGGACATTTTACTTTTGGTATTCTCTTTGACTACTAGTCGACCTTAGGCATCTATTTTGGATTTCATCATTATGGAAAGTGGAGTTTATTTTGCTCCCTTATTCACTGTTACCCACGCCATGATACCTGCTAATTTCATGGGGATGGACCCTTTCGTTTTTTACAATGGTATGCAGAACTACAATGCTCAGTCAGCACATTAGGTCCCTAGCCATTTTTCTGTCGGTATGCCTTCCCCCGTGCATCCCTCTCCCTGGCCCACATATATGAATCCTAGCATTGGACCCAGGGGCACTGTGGTTCTGATGTCTACTGCTTCATTTGATATGAGTCGTGTCTCCATGGGAGGTTGGAACCTTCCCCCCTATGGATCCAATACTAGATATGCTCTTTCAGGAGCCAATACTCAGATGGGTGTCTATCCCACTTATTACCCCCCACCCATGTATCTTTCATCCACCATGTCAGTTCCTTCGAACACCTTTTCCATGATAAGTCGTCAATTACCACCAGGTCTTTCATATGGAGAGAATCAATTTTACGGTTCGGGCTACCCTCCTTATGGGACCCCTTCACAAGGGGGAAACATATATCCTCACTCGAATAATCCTTACCCTACCTCGGTCTCTTCACATACCTCAGTGACTATGCCCATCCAAACCTCTTCGGACCATTTTGGCATGAACCAACAGCTTTCTGGGTTAGAGCAAGAGGTATATGATCTTGCCTAGCTTGCAATTTTTTAGAATCAATCTTTCCATGGACCATGGAATCAAATTCCACCATCTATTACTGGCCCAGTCACTATCATTCATACTGGTGCTCCATCACCAACCTCTTCCAGTCACATTGGAGATGTGTCGACTTTTTCTACAAACTATGTCGACAGCTTGCCCCCAACCTCTACCAATTATGTTGGGGGCACCATTCTTTTTTCCCTGAATCATATCCATGTCATGTCTCCTTCCTCTGTTCATCATACAGGAGATAACTCTCTTTCCATGCTAGTTACATCAAGAAGCCTAGATGCCTCAGACGTAAGCCTAAATTCTTTTGCAGGACTTGCGAAGGAAGCCACCTTACTCATTTGTGTCTAATTACTGCTGAGATACCAGAAGCGTGGGGCTCACCCAAGAGCCCTTCAAATTATGAGGCATCCATGGTTTCTCTTCACACCACTTCTCCCTAGATCATCTCGGTGGTTCCACCGATGCAATCTTCTCCTGACCTCACTCCCTTTGTTAAGGGTGAAGCATCTCTTGCCCCCGTTACTATGCATCCTCTTCAGCCTATAATTGAAGAAGTGGCCACACCAGTGCAATATCTAGTCAACCCTACTCTCCCTGAAGAGAATGATGCACCTATCAATCATATCATCAACATTTCAAATCCTCCCTCTTCTGAACGAGAGATATTTATTATTCCCTCGAATGCTCTCCCTCCAAGTCCCGACGAGGTTCCTTTCGATTGGGACGACCTGATGGGACATCCCATTCCCCACCTATGTATTTTCCATTAAGAGACATTATTCGAACCATCACAGAGACCGTATCCTCCGTTAGCACCTTCTCCTCCTTGACTTGGAAAGCATTGGGTTTTCCCAAGCTCTTGTCACCTATCTGCAAGTTACTGACTTTCGGCAGAAGGTCAGGACAAGAGCCTTGGCCTCCCCCTTTACATGTTGATTAAAACCAAAAAATGAGTCTCAATTAAGCTCTTTTCCGACTCGTCTAAAAACTGAAAATATTGTCAAGTGATTTGTCCCTTTCACACTAGTTAAAGTTGGACTTGAAAGGTCATGAGTCTTAGTTAAGCTCTTTTCCGACTCGCTATCAAAAATAGAAAAGATTGTCGAGTGAACTTGTCTTTTCCACACTCGTAAATTGGATTTGAAAAGAAGTCTATTTGGCACAAGTTTACCCCTTTTTCACGCCAAGTAAACTAAAAGATATAAAAAAGGACATTTTTTTGGCGTTAAGTTGTGATTTCATCTCAGTCCCTCGCTTGTAGTATTGAGCCTTTAGCCGGTTCTCGCTTTGCATTATAAACCGTTTCCTAAGAAGATTTCACCCTCAACCAAGCAGAGCCTTGTTTATATCCTTCGCAATTTGACATCCTATACCCTGGAGGGAACATCACCCCAAGTGTCCATCTCCCACATGAATTTCCTTGCATTAAGCATAGGTACGTTCCACTGCTGGAACTAGTTTTTCTTACTTGCGACACTCATTCCCTCCTCTGTATCATAGCATTTGTTTGTTATGAAAAAACAAAAAAATACGAGTGGGAAGGGAGTATTGTATTGTAATTGGCAGCAATCATGTTACCTTTGAACAAAGCACAAAGTTATTGAGTCCTTGTGTCATCATAATTTTGGGTTTATCATGGCCTTAGGAAGTTGATCTCGCTACAGAGTTTTCTCTATCGACTGGTTACTCTTCCAGTCCCCATAGAGAACATTATTGATGCCTCTTGCATCTATTGTCACATCATTAATTTTATGTTGTCGGAGTCCACCATATGTCTCATGCTCTTGTTCAAAGGAATTCTATCAACCTGTGTCGGCCACTCCTCAAAAATCTTGACTTTGAATGTCGGTCATACCCTCAGTTTTTCTCAAAATCACATGATACTTTGGTCTTATCATGCACCTTGGCCCTACTTTCATCATTGGGAGGTCACCTTGAACCCATAAATTGACACTTCATCATTGTCCATTGACTGGGTGGTTTCCCTTGTGTTCGACGGCAATACATCTATTCACACTTTGGGATTCATGCAGTGTCTTGGATGCCATTAGCCTTATTGGTGGTTTCCTCGCCTTTGTCGGCAATTTTTCATCATTGGCTTCTATTCAAAGGGTCTTTTTCACGTACCACTTGCATTTGGCACACATGAAAGACACACATGGTCATTAGTTTGTGAACATGTTCTTCGTATGATCTCCACCAAATCATGAAGCTCCTACTGTGTTCCTCGTGCTGACTGATGAGAGATGCCTCAATGCTCTCCTTTCAATGGGTCTCTTTCCATCGAATTCAACTCATTTATTTTGGATGCGGGACCTAGAGTTTTATGAGTACCTTGAGACTTGTAGTCATTAGTGGTAGGCTCTCTCGCCATTGACAGATGGGAATACATCAATGTCTCTTAATCAATGGATTTCTCAAGTGTTCGACATCGACTCCTTTTTCACACTTGTAGGAATGTACTCGGTGCCTTGATACCTACTTTCATTATTGGTAGGTTGTCTTGTGTTTGTTAATGGTATACCTCAATGACCAGTAATCAAACAATGTCTCATCTTGTTCGACCTCAACTCCTTTATTCACATGATGTAGACTTGCATATTTGGAAGATAGTATAGAGGACTTGAAGACATCACTATGTGGCAGCAGCTTTCCTTAGTTGTTTCTTCCCCTTCATTGGACTAGTACCTATTTGACTTCAGTGATCATGGGAGATCAGATTGTACTTCATGGTATACAGATATCTTCAGAGTGATTTTGACTCTGGTTTCACTGGGCCTTGTTCGTGATTTTGACATCTTTTGGCATGTAACCGCATTTGTATTTTCCTATTCATGGCCATGAACACTTGTTTGGTATATTTTCCACATGGATCTGCATTGTATTCTTGGCAGCCATGTATGGGTAATTGAGTTTGTCCAGCTGGTTCTCTACCACTCCACTTTTGGGTTATTCATAATGTATTTCGGCCATTGCAGATACTCCTCTGATCTCACACATTAGGGGGCATCTATTATAGCAAGCTTTTCCTCACCATTGCTATATTGCACAGAGGGCCTTTTCCATTTCCCTATGTAGACTTATCATCCCTTTTTGATGAATCGAGAGCTAAAAATATACATTTTTCCACATATACACTCCCTATCAATTATGCAAGATGTGTATATGCTAGTTTCTCCACTACAACCTGCATACATCGGGATTTGTGCCAGAAAATACAAAATGAGGTCGGGTTTCCATGTCATGATAGAAGATCTCTGATCCTTGGCCTTCCATATAGTGGAAACATTCCAACTTGGCCCTTCAATTGCATTATGAAGGCTATAAGAGCACAATTTCGATCTATGGAAAAGAGGAGAAAGCATTCAACTTTGAGAGCAAAGTTACTCTGGAGAAATTACTTCATATTGAGTCTGCATCCCTTTGTCCCTCAAGTCTGAACATAGTGTTCAGCCCCCAAGCTCTTTCCCTATTTCTGAGAGGACCTCATTGCCTATTTCCTATGAGCTTGCCTTTGGTGGAGAATTGAAGTGGTGGAGACCCAATTGGAAGGAACTTGGTTTCTTGGTTTCGAACTGTGTCGACATGGAAGTCTGTAATGTTGTCACTTCTGTTGATCAATTATTAATATAAATACTCCTTTCCCATCCTATTGATATCTTGCAAATATATGATTATTATCCATGGGCGTGTTTGTAATGTTTAGTAATGGATTATGCTATCTAATGTGATAACCCCTTTTGTATCATCACTATGCACTTGCTCTGCTTGTTTGTTAAGAACTTCTTGCAGGTATAAAGCTTTGGGTCAAAGTGCTCAACGATGGAACATCATCAAACGTTTGATCGAGGTAGGCCTCTTTCTTATATTGCACATTATTCTATATAGCATATGTTGGAATTGAGTTGATTTATGTAGTCATACATGTCTGTTGTGGTTTACCCTTGGCCATAGAGAGTTTTTCCCTTGTAACAACGGTCCTTTGGCTACCCCACTTCCCTTTTGGGGCTTCAAAAATGGGTCGAACGGGAAGTCTCAGAGCCTTGTATATGTAGCTTGGCATCTTGGGAAAGTTAATTCTGAGCAATTCTCTCACCTGAAGAGAAATTCTTATGGGCCTAACAACCCGCCTCTTGAACAACAAAAAGGCTTGAAAACCTTCCTCTTCAGCTCAATTATCTTAGGTTGCTCCTCAAAATAGATCCAAAGTAAATTTATGGAAGGTAGATGGCAGAGCCAACATGAGAGGATGATGGTAGGAATGAATGGGAAAGATGAGAATTACACTAAGTTCTCAACAACATATTTGCATGTCTTTAACTTGACACTTCTCAAGTTAATAACTACATGTGATCCACTTCATGATATGTTACTCACTCGTAGGAACTTAGGATAAAATCATATCCCATGACATTTGACTTTAGGAATTATTATTATAATATTTCCTTGGGATTAAGCCCCCTTGGATTAGCCCCATTTACCTTTCTAGTGGAGTTTATCCCCCCGTCCCTTTTGTCTGGTTGGTCTGCAAAAGTGATGTATTTTATTAATATCATTGTTTTTTATTACAACTTTACAATGTTAGGCTCACTAGACTTTTAACATCTAGGCTCTCCATCCTAATCACACTTGCACTCAACCTCAAAACATATATACAAAGGAATTATGGCCCAAATTATATTGGCTCACCATATTATATGTACATTACAACTGGGGTTCGGCCTAGGGGTATTCCATTCCCCTCCCCCTTATTTATGCATTTTCCTCAGTGCATTATATACACATATACAATCAAAGCTTCAAGATTCTTCAAAAATATGTGGGTACTCTTCCCGCATAGCATCTTCGTGGTCCCAAGTCACATCCTTAGGACCACAACAAGTCCATTGGACATTTACTATCCCTACGGCTCTATTTCGGAGTTGCTTGACCTTCCAATATAATATGCACATTGGATGTACTCAGAAGTCTCCTTCTTTCTCCACCTGAATCACATTCCAATAAATTATATGATTAGCATTAGGTACATACTTTTTAAGAAAAGATACATGGAATACATTATGAATGCACATGGATGTAGGTAGTGAAAGAAAGTATGCAACAAGACCAATCCTCTCCAGGATTTCAAATGGCCCACAATAATGTGTTGCCAGCTTCGAACAGTTCCCCAACTTCAAGGAACTCCTCTTGGCCTTCACTTTAAATAACACATGGTCACCCACTTTAAACTCTTTGTGAGTTCTTCCCTTATCTGCATAACTTTTATGCCTATCTTGGGCAACCAAATTCTACTTAATCTTCACCATTTGTTCCTCCATTTCCCTGAGCAATTTTGTCCCAACGACTACTCTATCTATTGGTTTTCCCTGCTCACTGGTGTGTTGCAACTTCTGCCATAAAGTGCCTCAAATGGGGTCATCTTTAAGGATGTTTGATACCCATTATTATAATCAAACTCTACCAAGTGAAGGTAGTCTTCCTATTTTTAAGGTTTATCCATCACATACATCCTTAGCATATATTCAATCACCTGATTGGCCCTCTTTGTTTGTCCATCTCACTCTATATGATAGGTTGTGCTAAAGTTCAGATTTGTCCCAAATCCTTTGAAGAATCCCTTCCAAAAGTTTGATGTAAACTTGGGATCTTTTTCAGACACAATTGTCTTAGGCACACCATGTAGCCTAGAAATTTCTCTCATATAAATATCAGTAATGATGGTTTCCCTATGAGTTAGCTTCACTGGAATAAAATGGGTAGCCTTTGTAAGTTTATCCACCACCACCATGATGGAATCGTGTTGCTTGTTTATTCTGGGTAGCTTAGTGATGAAATCCATTGTTACCACTTCCCATTTCCACTCAAGAATGGGAAATGGTTGTAGTAAACCAGCTGGGTGTTTGTGCTCAGCCTTGACTTTTTGACTCTCCAAACATCTAGCTATATAATCAGCGACTTCCTTCTTTGTACCTGACCAATAATATTATCTCTTGACAGTTGCAATTGTCTTTTGGTAACCTGGGTGCCCATCATAAGGCACACTATGCATCTCTCTTAATACCAAAATTTTCAGCTCCTAAAGGTTTGGCACATAAACTCTTCCCTTGTACATGAGGATTCCATCCTCTTTCAACATTTAGTCTTCAATTTTCTACAACAAATGCATTATTTTGGGGAATGATATGAAGGTGGAAATATAACAGAGATATAACAAATAAATACACATAGATATGGAAAGGAACACAGTAATACATTAAATCTTAGATTTTGTTACTGATTGCCTGAAATACAAAAGACTGTAAAATGAAAAAACACACAAGCTAGCTAGAATGGTGGTAGATTATCTCTGAGAAGAGATGTGTCAGCTACTCTCATTTGCAAGAAGATTATTACAATGAGGCTCCAAATTCCTTTTTAACATAAAGAATAAATGAAAAAACCCTAAATATCCAAAAACATAGCCCTAGGAGATGAAGCACCAAAAGTCATGTGGGCCCCGATGGGGTAAGTTAGTACATCAACTTCCCGGGGTCGTAACTTTTGCATATGATCTTCGTTTTAGGCGCACGATAGCTCGTTGGAAATAACTATAAAAGGAATACACATGCTTCCATCACACTCTAGTAAATTGTAATAATGTTACTATGTCGTGCCCAAAAAACATTGTGAAGGGCCTCAAAACGGCCCCATATGTTTAGGTCCCGAAAAACTGTAGAAAACTACCAAAATGGAAACTGGTCTTTGAGCCAGTGGAATAGGTGGGTGGCCACCGATATCCACCTAGATCACTCCTCCCCCATTAGGAAGCAATTGTCTCCATTGTGTCAATTTTATGCATCAGATGAGGAAACTTCTGATGAATCTAACTCCAAGTGAGCCACTTTCCCTTATGAAGAAATTGCCATGCTTGACGGCCTGATGGAGTTTGATCATCTGTTGATGGGTGTCCTTTATCTTGGTGTCCATGACCCGATAAATTTTCACTTGTTCAATGCAGAAAGCATTGAGTTATGTAGGGGACAATTATTCGACTGCATCGAAGTGTTCAGGAGAGGTGGAAAACATGGTCAGAGGAGTTATACTTTAAATATCGGGTGCAAGCCAAGGAAAGGAGGAATACTTAATTCAAAATCATTTGTATCCATGTCCTTGGTGATGGTGTAGGGCTTGTATCGAAGTGGTCACAAATTCCTATGGGGTCCTGTGAGGCGCTATTTCGGCAAATTCAACCAGACCATATCTCCCACCTGAAATTTGTGCGGTACCCGATGTTGATCTTGGCATTGCTTGTACTTGGAATTGGCTTTCTGCATAATATTATGAACTTGTTGTTCAATGTGTTGGATGTGCTCAAAAAAATTGGATTCTCGATCAGCCTCAGTCTAAACATGGGAGGAATATTCCTATGCAGTTGCAATAGGCATAGCTACATTAATGGGGGCCAATGGTTGGAACCCCAAGCACACATGAAAAGGCTTGCGGCCAATAGAGTTGTGGAGGGCTCTATTGTATCTATGTTTAACATAAGGAAGGATTTCATCTCATGTGCATGGATGTTTGGAATTATACATCCTCAAGATATGAGCAATCATCATGTTGACTACGTTTGTTTTTCCGTCATTCTATGGGTGGAAAGCAGTCGATTTGGTCAGCTTGGTATCCATCATCAACCATATGATGGACCTAAAGTGCTTAGGAACCTACTATCTCAATCAGATATAATATTTTTTGGGAGACCAAAATGAACACAAACATTTGTGAAGAAAATCTTAGCACCTCGGTTGTGATTCTCTTCTTGCAGGGTGCCAAAATTACCATCTTAGAAAATCGATCAATGACCACGAAGACACGGTCATTTCCATGCTCGGTTGAAGGAATATTGGACATGTAGTTCATGGATATGGATTCCCAAAGCCTATTTTGAGTAGGGAGAGGGTTGTATAGCCCCTGTTTCTTGATGGTGGGATTGGAAATGGCACATATAGTGTAGGATCTGGTGTACTTTTGAACATCTTGTCGAAGATTTGGCCAATAAAAATGCTTTTGCAGTACTTCCACTATATTTTCTACACCAAAATTTCTCGCTTCCTGACTGTAATGATATTCCCATATCATCTTGGCACACTCGCTTGAAGGATCACAAAGATGGATCAGATGGAATAACAATCCATCCTAGAGATGAAAGTCAGGAACTATTTTTCCTGCGCTCAATGTCTAATAGGCAATAGTGAAGTTAGAGTCATTATTGTATAATTGTGTCCATCCAGATGTCTCATGTCCATAGGAGTTAAGAATTGTAGTTAGTGCTTCCACTGGGGGACAACTGAGGAAATCCATGACATAGTTGGTGCTACCCTTCTTGTACTTGATATTCAAGTGGAATTGATGCACGTACATGGACCACTTCTAATGGTGGTCATTCTGTAACTTTCCTTGTGTCTACATGAATTGCAGAGGATTGTAATCAGTGTGGATGATCATTTCCTTCCCCAAAATGTAATGCTTCCACTGTCGACATTACTTCACAATGGAGTACATCTCTTTGTCGTAGGTGTGACATATGCAAACAACATCAAATAGAGTTTCATTGTGATAATTTGTCGTATTCCCATGTTGAGTGACGACTTCACTAATAGCATAATCTGAAGAATTTGTCTCAATCTCAAATGGTTGTTGCAAATCTTGAAGAATGAGGACTGGTGTTGAGCAAAGGAAAAATTTTAAATCCTTTAACTCTTTCTGTTAGGGAGTGAACCACACAAACTTTGCCTTCATGCCACCCTTGGTCATCTAGCTTAGGGCCCAAACGATATGAGAGAGCCCCAACACAAACCTCCAATAAAAGTTGGTGAGGCCCAAGAAGCTACGAAGCTTGGTCATTGTCTTCGAGGCTGGACAATCGCAGATGACTTGGATCTTGGTTGGATCCACATGTACACCATGATCATCCACGATGTATCCCAAGTATTTGATTCTCTATATGCCAAAGGAACACTTCTCCAAAATGGCATAAAACCTGTTTTTCCGTAGGCTTCCCAATACATGTTGAATATGCTCTAAATGTTCTTCCCAATTTATGTTGAAGATGAGGATGTCATCCAAATATAAAACCACAACTGATTTTGTGAATGGATGTAATATATCATCCATAATCCACATGAATGTGTTCAGGGAATTATTCAACCTGAAAGGCATGACCAAACACTCAAAGAGGCCTTCTTTAGAATTGAAGTTTGTCCTCCACACATTAGTTTTCTCAATCGGCACATCGTGGTATCCTGACTTTAGATCAATCTTACTGAAAAACTTGGCTCCCTTTACTTGATCGAGAAGATTATCAATCTAGGGAACTGGGTACCAGTTCTTGACTGTGATGTTGTTCAAGGATATGTAATCAATACAAATTTTCCATGTCCCATCCTTCTTCTATACAAAAACAATTGGAATTTGGGAAGGAGAGGATCTTAGTATGATGTGGCCCTTCAGAATTAGCTCTTGGATCTGGTGTTTGATTTTTTCATTCTCCATAACAAAATGATTTTATCCAAGTAAATTAGGAAGAAGAGCACCAGGTGTCAAATCAATGGAGTGATTTACCTGACAGTTCATGGGCACCTCAGTAGGCGAGGCGAATATATCTTTGTACTCCTCTACTATTATTTCCACCTATTGTTGTTGTGCAGAGAGACCCTGTGTAGAGGTTTTGGCAGTTTCAATGACCTTCCAATCGAACCATACAGAGGAAAAATATCTTGGTCTAAGAGACCACCTTTCTACACTGCTTTGCAGATATCAAAGAGATCGTAGTGTTTGGGACTGCCTCAGGTACCCTGTAAAGTTGATCTCCCAAAGTAATAATGAAACTGAGGGGCCTAGATTCATAAACACCATGACGCTTCCACATACATGGTTGTCCTAAAAAATAATCACAAACTTCAAGGGGGGAATATCACATAATACCTCACCTTTGAAGGGTTTGATTTCATAGTGCAGATGACATTGTTGGTTGACACGCATGTCCCATCCCTGGTTGAGCCAACCAATGGTGTATGGTTGAGGATGCGGCATCATTTTTAGGTTCAACCTCTTGACAAACTATGCTAATATCAAATTCTTAAGGATACCTATAACACACCCATGGTGGGGTGTCGAAATTTTGTTCTTCTTAAGAACTCAAGACCTTCATTTGGGGTCTCAAATCCCATTTTTATCGTCGAGGGATTTCCCGCCACAGTTACCATACTTAGTACCAAACTCAAAAATGGTAGATACACCTCTCTCCATCTTCTCGGGTGTTCATTGGTCGAGGTTGTGGAACTCCCATGTGGGTCTGACTCAATAGGTTCCTCGCGCACGTCGGGACTTCGGGATTTGGGTTTTCTTGAATCATTTGACTATGATTCGGTCGAATTCTAAACTCACGGATAGACATGGATCGAATCGACAGTCCAAACTCTAGTCACATCCAACAACTAATATTGACTTTAGGTCTCAGGCTTTCGGAGTTCTTGGCTCACTTGACTCTGATTCCACTAAAGTCTGAACTCGCAGACAGTCATGGATCGAATCAATGGTCCAGACTCTAGTCGCAGCCAATGGCTGAGATTGACTTTGGGTCTCAGGCTTCGGGAGTTCTTGACTCACTTGATTATGATTTCACCAAAGTCCGAACTTGCAGACAAACATGTAGTTGGATTAGGGACGACACGTACCCTCACCCGAGGTGATGCATGTCACGATCTAAGGGTCCTATGGGGTAGGTGATGCACCTAAAACCAGGTGGCACGTGGCTCATTAAGATTTGATCCACATCACCATGGATGACATCATTGTACCTCATCACCTGCGCTGACAATATTCTACATTCCTCAGATTTCACGATTGAGATCCAATCACATAGACCTATATATATACGACTCTAGTTACCTCAGGGTTTATGCATTCAAGTGTATTTCTAAGAAAAATCCTATAACCTTTCGAAGCATCCAACCTCCAAAGTAGAGGGACTAGTGCCACGTGTCCCCGATATGATGACGGTTGGGTTAAGGATCTAAAGGGTCTCACAATCTACGGTGTTGAGTTCTTCGTGGCTCCGGCCTTCGGGGTTTTGGGCCTCGGTTTAATTGGCAATATAGGTCCACCCAACCACTTATACAACCACCTATCGTTGGTCAATATCACGGGAAACCGAGTCTCTCGGTCACCTTCATTCCATGTAAGGCTAGTAAGTTTGGTCTTACTCCGAAGTCTCGGACTTCTAGAGCTATGAAGACAAGAGAACATGGTTTCCTTAGGCTTAGTTCAAGGTTCCTAGGCATCGATCATGTGGGTCATTTCGAACGGATCTCTTATGATCGTCTCTAAACGAAGAGACCTTCTCTTTTCAAGGCTTTAACTTTGCTACCCGTCCTGAGCTTTACCATTAAAGTGTTAAGGACTTGGGTTTGTCATTACGGTCACATGAAAAAGGGTTCTGTAAGAGGTATCCTCTTCGAACGGATGGTTTCAGGTCGACACGATATCTCCTATCTTGACCATCTTAACAATTTATGCCCTGGGAAGCCTCCAAAGTTAAACTGGGCATGCAGTCTATCAGTTGGAAGTGTAAATTTACAAGGGGATGAAAGTGTATACATGACATAGCCATTTCACACAGAAGACATTTATAAATGCATATATGCATAAGTCCAAGTAATCATCCATCATTCCATTTTAACAAATAAAGCAGGCAAAATACTTATCAGAACTAGACAATGTGAAGCAATTGTTGGAAGGGGTTCCCATTTTCACCCAATTGTAGGCTCAGTCACTCCAAACAGATTTACCACTAGCCACCCCCGAGCTAGACCATGATGCTCTGCTACACAATCCTTTATGTTGGATCAACAACAGTAGGGATAGAGGTTACTCTCCTCCTCCCGCAGGATCTTGGCAATGTTTTACATGATACCAAGAAAGGAGGATCGACCTCATTTATCAACTTGTATCATAACCTTCCCCACCATTTCCTATGACCAGAACACTTATTTCCAGTTCTTCCTTGAACTCGAGTGATTCACCTCTCGTCTCTGCACTCTCCATCGGCCTCCTTCTGCCCACCACACCTTCCTTTCTCGCCTCCTTCAGCAAGGTTGTGTGTGGCCCGAATTCCCATCCCATGGTCAAGTATAGAATCCTTACATGTGGGTGTTATGCCCCATCCCCTCATTAACTCTTAAGGAGGTCCTCCTACTTACCAACCTAACTGTAATTCATTTCCGGTTCAGAGGAATGTTCTGGTCTTGAGAAATTAAATCCAGTAAGTATTGCTTTGGTGAAGGTTAACGAAACCTTTCCCAATCCCCTTCACCATATCTTTGTATAGCATTCGTGGTCTTTATAAGTACGCCCCCCTTCCAAAAATCATGCAACAATATCCCTTTTCTAGTAAATAACAAGATTTGCATTGATTTACCTTTCATTCAAAAGGTACATCAAAACAACATTCACACATATGGAGTTTTCCATAGTCTCTTGGCCATTATAGTTATATTTACAAGCTGGGGGAAATAGGGTGTTACAATTCCCTCCCCCTTAAAGGAACATTGTCCTCGATGTTATATCTATCAACGTGTTTTTTATATATAGGAGTGAACAAAAATGGATATGCATGTCTCATGGTATCTTCCATTACTCACGTGGCCTCATTTGGGCCAAAGTATTTCCACTGCACCTTGACATGTGCGATGGTTCAGTTCCTAAGTGGGGTTTCCTTCCTATCTAGTATGCATTGAGGTTCTGGCAGGAATTCTCCCTTCGGTTCCACCTGGATCACAGACCAGTCAATTATATGATTAGAATCATGTACACATTTCTTCAATAATGAAACATGGAAAACATTATGTGCCTTTATTGTGGGAGGGAGTGCTAGCCTATAGGCTTCAAGTCCCACTCTATCTAAAACTTCAAAGGGTCCAAAATATTGTGGTGTCATCTTGGCACAAGCTCCCATCCTCAGGGAAATCTTCTTGGGTCTAACGTTGAGATACACATGGTCTCATGTCTTGAATTCTCAGGGGGTTCTCTTTCTGTCGACGTAACTTTTCTATCTATCCTAAGCAATTTTTAGACATTGCTTTATCTAGACCACTTGTTGTTCCATTTCTTTCAACATGTCGGATCCAATTGTAACTCTATTCACAGGATTACTCCAGTTGACTGGAGTTTTGCACGGTCTACCATAGATATCTTCAAAAGGGCTCATCTTCAGTGATTCTTGATAATCGTTGTTGTAGGAAAATTGTACTAGTGGTAGGTAGTCTTCCCACTTCTTAGGTTGATGCATTACATGCATCCTTAGAATGTATTCTAATATTTGTCTTACTCTTTCTGTTTGTCAATCGGTTTGAGGGTGATAGGTTGTGTTAAACAACAGTTTTGTCTCAAATCTAGCCATCAAGGATTTCCAAAAGCTTGAAGTGAATTTTGTGTCTCTGTCAAATACAATTTCCTTAGGCAGGCCATGCAGTCTAAACATCTCCTTCATGAATATATTGGAAATATCTATTGCCGTTCAATTCGATTTGACGAGAATGAAGTGAGAGGACTTGCTCAACTTGTCCACCACTACAATGATGGCATCTTTTTTCCTGCTGATTTTGGTAATCCAGTGATGAAATCCATGGAGATGGTCTCCCATTTCCATTCTGAAATTGGTAGAGGTTGCAACAACCTTGTTGGGTGTCGTTGTTCTACCTTAACTTGTTGGAATTCTAGACATTTAGCTAAATATTTAGCTATGTCCTTTTTCAATCTAGGCCAATAGAATTGTTTCCTAGTGGTCGTGACCATTTTCTGATAACCCAGATGACCAGTGTATGGTCTCTTGTGTAGTTTGTCCATTATGAACCTCTTCAATTCTTCACAACTTGGGATATACAATCTGTTTCGGTAAGTCAGCAGACCTTCATCCCGCATCTGGTAGCCTTTATACTTTATCCTTGTGGGTTCTTACTTCAGGTACAATGTCACAGTCTTGAAGAATGTATATGTTTCTTGTGCATTCCTGACTCTTTCCATGACATTTGTTTCACAGGTGCTCACTCCTGCCAAGTGAATCGTTTTCATGATTCTGCTAAGGGCATCAGCCACCCTATTTTCCTTCCCTTTGATATGTTTCATTTTGAAATCAAACTCACTAAGGAGAGCCATCCATCTAGCTTGCATGGAATTGATTTTCGGTTGATTGAACATGTGTCTCAACCCGCAATGTTCTGTTATAATTACAAATATCATGTTATAACCCTATAATTCATAGGATCATCTGTTGACTGGAAATTTTTCACTCTAGGTGTACAGGTTGGCAAATAATATTTCATCTCTGCAAATTATTTTCAAGGGAAGCAATGCACCAAACCCTCAAAATTCAGTAAGCCTAAGTTTTTCCTCATAAACTGCATTCGCGCCTGGAGAATAAAGAACATGCTTAGATTGACGGTCGATCTAGCGGCGCGTAAATCAACGGCTAACAGTGGATTCCGGACCCCCCCGATTGTTCTGTTTTTAACGGTGGGGGGGGGGGGGTCCGGAATGGTGATTAAAATGTGTGCACAGATCTACGGTCATCATGACAGCACGCAGATGGACGGTCTACAGGCGATTCCGGACCCCCTCGACCTCTCTGCCTTTAACGGTGGGGGGGGGGTCCGAAATGAGGCGGGTTTTTTTTCGGCGGGCCTTGTCCCATGTGTCATCCATCCATCGCATTAAACCACCCCCCTCCACACCTTCCCACTTACCATTCATCTTTTCCTGACATTCCCCGTCACCTCATGACATCATCCTCCATTTTCCCACCACCCATCCATGAATAAATGGACTTAGGATAATGTAAAAACGAATAATGGTTAGATTAATTATTAACTAATTATTAGTTAATTATTAGTTAATTATTAACTTAGTCCAATTAAATTGATTGTTTAAGGTTAGTAATTAGAATTAATTAAACATTAAATAAAAAAAATTAAAAAAAAACAAAACATAAAAATTAAATAAAAACAAAAAACAAAATTAAAAAACATAATAACACAAAACATATTTTAATAAACATTAAATATAATACAAGACAATTAAACCATAATATAAAAACCAAAGCATATAAAACGAAAAACAAAATTAAAAAACATAAAACAAAACATATAAAACAAAAAACAAAATTAAAAAACATAAAACGAAACATATGAAACAAAAACAAAATTAAAAAACATATAACAAAACATACATAAATCCTACGCTAACCTAAGTCCTACCCCACTCCTCATGCCTCACGTCACACTCCACTCACCCCCCTCATATGTCACACTCCACTCACCCCCTACCTAACGCACCTCTTCATACATCAAATCCCATCACACTTACCATTTAATCAACGACCCTCAAAAATTCCGGACCCCCCCTCACCATCCGAAACTTAACGAGAGGGGGGGGTCCGGAATGGTAGTTTTCAAATACCACCCCCCCTCCACGTGTCGTTTTATTATTCATGCGGACCCCTCCCCCCAAAAAAACCACTTACCACCTTAAAGGGGGGGTCCGGAATACCGCTTTCCACACAAAAAACCACTTTTTCAATTTTTGTCTTTTTTTTGCCTGTTCAGCACGTCGTCTTCCGGAGGGGATTCTAGGCAAATGAAAACGAATTTTTAAAAATCAAGAGAGTTTTTTTTCCGTAACGGGCTGAAGAAAAAAAACCTCTCAGTTTTTGCAATGGAGCTACGAGCAGGGATAATCAAAGACATCTTCGAGGCCCATTTTTCCAGATTCTCAATTTTCCGTTACAGTCCCGATCTTGCAGGAGCTGTTACGGCCAGCTTGGGACGAATTTGGAGAAAACGAAGGATTTTTTGTCCATAACATGCCCATATACAATAACCTCCTTCATTTTTTTCCCAGGTGTCATCATTCAAGAGAAAAACACGTCTGTTCGGACCCCTTTTTCGCAGAAAACCGGTTTGTCTTTCATGGCAGAAAGCTCCAAATTTTGTGGGAGTGGTGGCTATTTTTGGCCGAAGCGGTTAAATCGACTTCCAAAACTTATTGGGATGATCTATCCTATTTATTCAGAGGATTTTTATGTAAAATGGTTCAACCTGTGTAAAGATTTTTTCCCTTTTTGGCTGGACTATGGGCCTTGTTACTTCAGGAGGTTTCTCTGTAATTTTGGAATGACAAATCAGTAATGGAGGAAATGATTTACAGGATTCTCGTGTAGCAGTGTTGGTGGTGTGTCCCTTGTCTATTTTTAGTTATCTTTTTGCTATCATTCAAGCATTTTCATTTCTTATTATTGAAAAACAGTAAATGGAGAAGAATTTATGCGTGCATACTCTTTGTCCAAATTTTTCAATAATCTTTATGTTTTCTTCTGAAACTCAGTCTATGAATTCTTAACTACTCATTTGCTCAGTTTTTCCTCCCCCTTTTCTTCCTCAAATCGAAACCCTTCAAATTTGATTCGATCCAACAGTTGTTACTATCTTTCCCTGTGGAGACATTTACCTCTATATTTGATTTGATCATTGTCTTATAAACAGACCCCATAGCCCAATGGTGAACTGAGAAACTCGTCAACCACATCCTCATATAAATATTTTCAAAAACCCCAAACCCATACTTTCATAGCTAGCCTACTATCCTCTTCCAACAAAGTTATATCAGACAGAGAGATCCCTCTCTGAGTCCCAGAGGGCTAGATCCCTGACTCGGAGCGGTTTTGATGTTGCCTCTGTGACTGCCTCACAGCCTTGGGAAAATTACAGAGTGCTAACATATCCTACCTAGGAGGTAATGCCTCCACATTTTTAAAGAATACACTATGGAATCCAACTCCAGATCGTGGGTAACATAATTGATTTCATTCTCATTCAATTTTTTGGACTCATAGAAAATCGCATGTCCTTCTTGCATAAGGATTCATCCAAGTCCTTCCTTTTAGGCATCTGTACACACAAGGAAATCATTATCGGGGTCGGCGATCTTCAACATGGGTGCGTGGGTCAGAAGGTATTTTAGTGGCTGAAATCTTTCTTCACATTTCGATGTCCAAATGAATTTAACCCCCTTCTTATGGAGGGAAGTGATTGGACAACCAATCTTAGAAAATCCTTTTATAAACCTCCTATAGTATCTTGCTAAGCCCATAAAGGATTTGATATCTGAAATATCCTTTGGGTTAGTCCATTCCATGATAGATCTGATCTTGTCAGGGTCTACTGCCACCCCTTCTTCAGATATAACATGGACCAAGTAATGTATTTTCTTTTGGAAAAAATCACTCTTACTAAACTTAGCATAGAGTCGATGCTCTCTTAGCACTTGAAGTATGAGTCTAAGATGTTCTTCATGCTCCTCTATATTCTTGGAGTAGATTAAAATATCATCAATAAAAACCAATACAAATTTGTCGAGGAATTTGTTGAGTACATTATTCATCAAGCACATAAAAGAGGTGCGGGCATTGGTTAATCCAAATGGTACTACCACAAATTCATAGTGACCATATCTTGTCCTGAAGGCAGTTTTGTGGATGTCTTCATCCTTGATTTGGACTTGATGGTATCCAAATATCAAGTCAATCTTTGAGAAAATGGAAGCACCCCCTAATTGGTCGAACAAGTCATCGATTCTTGGCAAGGGGTACTTTTTCTTTATGGTTTCCTTATTGAGTTGTCTAAAATCTATGCACAGACGGAGTGTGCCATATTTCTTCTTTAGAAATAGGACTGGTGCTCCCCATGTAGATACATTGGACCGAATGTAGCCTTTATCCATCATTTCTTTTAGTTGTAGCTTGATCTCAACTAGTTCAAGTGTACTCATTCTATAGGGTGTCCTAGACACTGGCACCCCTCCTAGTGCAAGTTCTATCGAGAATTCAATGTCTCTTCTTGGGGGTAAACCTGGTACTTCTTCTGGAAACACATCTCTATACTCCCTTAATAGGGGGTGGTCCTCTAGGTTTGTTCTGTCATCCTCAATATTCTCCAACACCTATATTGCATATAGAGGACATCCATTTCTACAATACTTCTTCATTTGAAGGGTTGGTATTCGTCTCACTGAGACAGGCTTCTGGATTCTCCAGAGGGTTATCTTTTTCCCTTCTTCATTTACACATTCTAAGTTTTTATGGTAATAGTATAACTTAGTTTTATATGAAACTAGCCAGTCATGCCAATCAACAAGTCATAAGATCATAGGGGAAGTATGTTAAGGGTAGCTTGGGTGGGAAATCCATCCATAATGAATTGGCAAGCTGGTATGACCTCCACTACTTTTCTTTTGGTGCCAGTGGCTAGTTGTACCAACCATGGCTTAGCATGTCTATGTGGCTGCAATTTACACTTATCAATAGTCTGAGGGGGCACATAACTCAAGATAGAACCAAGGTCAATTAGAATAGAAACTACATGGTTGGTGATCATACCTTCCATCTCCACCACTAAAGCTTGGTGGTCGGCTTGTTCATTATCCACAACTGCATAAATTCATGGCATACTCCTAGCCACATCATTGACGGTGATAGCTTCTTGGATGTTGTAAACTCTCCTACTATTATGTTGTATATGCGGATAGTCCCTCAATAGATGTTCTTCTCCACAACCCCAACATTTCAAGGGTTCCTTCTTTGGGTTGTCAATCTTTCTTGGGGTTGATCCAAAAGGTTTATTTCTAGTCTAGGAGGGGAAATCCTTCTGGTGCACACTTCAGGTAGGAAGGCTCATCCTTGAATCCTTCCTATAGTTCTTAAATCTTGGATATTTAAACCCCTTCTTCTTGAACCCTGGACTATTCGTTCATTCTGTCTGACGCCTAAATTGTTCATAACAATACCTTGCCTTCAAGATAGTGTCTTGTAAGGTCTTTGGCTCATCAAACTCAATCTTGTTCTGGTAGTTCTGAGGTAACCCATTGATAAATCATTGCACTTTTACCTTCTCATATTTTATGTAGGGTACATACCTCATCAACTCAGGGAATTTACTGACATATTCCTCTATGGTGAGTTGTCCCAGCTTGAGTTCATAGAAATATTTAGTCTTCTTATCGAAATATTTTTCTTATAAATACTTCTTCTTGAAGTGTTTCTCAAATCATTTCCAAGATAGGTCCTCTTCATGGATTCCTTTCACATTCTTAAGGTATTCCCACCAAATGGAATCCTTTCCATTCAGGTTGAAGGTGGTTATTCGAGCCTTCAAGTTTTTAGAGAAATCATGGAATCTGAAGTACTTATTTAGTCCAAGAAGCTAGGCTTCTCCCTCTTCCCCTTTCTTAATATCACCATCGAAAGAGGGTGGTTTGGCTTTCTTGAACTCTTCAGGCTCATGACTTTTGGAATGCTTTCATTTCTTCCTTTTCCTTTGGGAATGTGAGCTAGTTTTACTACTAGAAGATCCTTTTGAGTCGTCTGTTTCCTTTCCAGAGGATTCTCCCGATGAGTGTCCCATGTCTCCAGGTTGGACCTTCCTCGAGGTTATCCTCCTAGTGTGGCCACTTATGGGACCACATTTTTGTATCAGGTGGACTTCATCTCCTCTTCATCTTTCGTCGGTCCACATGACTGGTGGAAGGTCCATCTTGCAGCTATCTTTGTATGTCGAATAAAATCTGGAGCAATACTGCATTAATTTCCATTTTCTTCTCTTTGTATTTTATCAATCTCTTGTTTTTGGCCTTGCATCTCTGTAACTCAGCCATGATGCTCCTTACAGTCTCAGCTAGATCTGGAGGAGTCTCTACCATCCCCCTCTCGTCATATTCTTCGTCTCTATTGTGGGAGCCATCCCCCACTTCATGGCACGTTACCATCCTTTATGCTTACATTTTCCAGCAACTGATCGACCGCTTGTGTGAAGACAAAACACTTGATATTAGTTAACAGTATATTAGTTTATGAACAACACATATATCATATTTCTTAAATACACACACATATGGCAGGAAGCTTTCATTCTTTTCTGTAATAAGTACTTAACCAGACCGTTTAGGAAGGAAGTAAGGTAGGGTGACACCCTTAAATCCATTTAATGTGGTTTTTACACAACTTGTCCATGAGCCCAAGCAGGCCAAGACTTGTAACCATGCTCTGATACCAATTTGTAACACACCCATGATGGGGCATCAAAATTTTGTTCTTCTTAAGAACTCAAGACCTTCATTCGAGGTCTCAAATCCCATTTTTCTCATCCAGGGCTTTCCCGTCGCGGTTACCATACTCATGATCGAACTCAGAACTGACAGATACACCTCTCTAGCTCATCGGGTGTTAATTGGTCAAGGTCATGGAACTTCCACGTGGGTCTAACTCAATAGGTTCCTCACGCACGTCAAGACTTCAGGATTCATGTGTTCTTGAATCATCTAAATCCGATTCCGCAGAATTCTGAACTCGTAGACAGACACGGATCGAATCAATGGTCCAAACTATGGTCAAATCCAACGAATGAGATCGACTTCGATTCTCGGGCTTTGGGATTTCTTGGCTCACTTGACTTTGATTTCGCCCAAGTCTGAACTCGCGGACAGGCATGGATCGAATCGATGATCCAGACTCTAGTCACATCCAACGGTTGAGATTGACTTCGGGTCTCGGGCTTTAGGAGTTCTTGACTCACTTGAATCTGATTCCGCTAGAGTCTGAACTTGCAGACAGACACGTAGTTGGATCAGGGGTGACACGTACCCTCACCTGGGGTGATGCATTTCACGATCTAAGGGTCCTATGGGGTAGGTGATGCACCTAAAACCAGGTGGCGGGTGGATCGTTAATATTTAATCCACCGTGAGATCAAAGGAATGTAGAAGATTGTCAGCCCAAGGTGATGAGGTACAGTGACATCAACAGGGATGATGTCACTGTACCTCATCACCTTGGGCTGACAATCTTCTACATTCCTTAGATCTCACGATTGAGATCTGGTCATGTAGACTTATAGACCTATGGCTCTAGTTACCTTGGGGTTTCGACGTTCGGGAGTATTGCTAAGAAAAATCCTCTAACCTTCTGAAGCGTCCAACCTCTGAAGTAGAGGGACTAGTGCCACACATCCCTGATATGATGATGGTTGGGGTAAGGATCTGGAGGGTCCCACGATATACGGTGTTGGTTTCTTCTTGGTTCTGGCCTTCAAAGTTTCAGGCCTTGGTTTAATTGGTGAGATAGGTCCACCCAACCACTTAGACAACCAGTTATTGCCGGTCAATATCACGAGAGACCGAGTCTCTCGATCACCTTCAGTCTGCGTAAGGCTAGTAAGGTCGGTCTTACTCCGGAGTCTCAGACTTTCAGAGCTACAAAGCCAAGAGAACATGGTTTCCTTAGTCTTATTTCAAGGTTCCTAGGCATCAATCATGTGGGTCCTTTCGAATGGATCTATTCTGATTGTCTCTAAACAAAGAGACCTTCTATTTTCAAGACTTTAACTTCGCTACCCCTCATGAGATTTACCATAAAAGGGTTAAGGACTTGGGTCTGGCATTACGGTCGCACGACAAATGGTTCTAGAAGAGGTATCCTCTTCGGATGGATGGTTTGGGGTCGATACTATATCTCCTATCTTGACCATCTTAACAATTTATGCCCCAGGAATCCTCTAGAGTTAAATTGGGCATGCAGTCTATCAGTTGGGGGTGTAAATTTACAAGGGGATGAAAGCATATACATGACATAGCCATTTCACAGAGAAGACATTTATAAATTCACATATCCATAATTCCAAGTAATCATCCATCATTCCAGTTTAACAAATAAAGTAGGGAAAATACTTATCAGAACCAGACAATGTGAAGCAACTGTTGGAAGGGGAGAATGTTTCCACCCAACCATAGGCTCAGTCACTCCAAACGGATTTACCACAAGCCACCCCCGAGCTAGACCATGATTCTCTGCTACACAATCCTTTATGTTGGCTCAACAAAAGTAGCGACAGAGGTTACTATCCTCCTCTCGTAGGATCTTGGAAATGGTTTACACGATACCAAGCAAGGAGGATCGAGCTCATTTATCAACTTGTATCATAACCTTCCCCATCATTTCCTATGACCAGAATGCTTATTTCCAATTCTTCCTTCAACCCGAAATATTTGCCTCCCATCTCTACACTCTCCGTCAGCCTCCCTCTACCCACCGTACTTTCCTTTCTCACCTCCTTCAGCAAGGTTGTGTGTGGCCCAAATTCCTAGCTCACTGTCAAGTATGGAAGCCTTATAGATGGGTGTTATGTCCCATCCCCTCATTATCTCTTAAGGAGGTCCTCCCACCTACCATCCTCACTGTAATTCATTTATGGGTCAAAGGATTGTTCTAGTCTTGAGCAATTAAATTCAGTAATCAATGGTTTGGTGAAGGTTAATGCAACCATTCTTAGTCCCCTTCACCATCTATTTGTATATAATTCATGGTATTTCTAAGTACACCCCCCTTCTAGAAATCATGCAAGACTATCCATTTTCTAGTAAATAACAATATTTACATTCATTTACCTTTCATTCAAAAGGTTCATCAAATCAACATTCACACATATGGAGTTTGACATAGTCTCTTGGCCATTATAGTTATATTTACAAGATGGGGGAAATAGGGTGTTAAAATACCACTGTCAACAATGAAATGGAGTAGGGTTTCTTTCACCCACATCTGTGAGTGGAAAAGGCGCTCGCCTCCTTCGAGATCCTCCAGTTCCTCTGGCTGGAATTTTGTGGTAGTGATGGTGACACTAGGTTCTGCATCAACAATTCATCTTCCCTTTTATGGTTCTAAATCAGAGTTTGAGTCAACATATGACCCTGTATATTTTTCCTCAACCAACAAATATTATTTGGAGCGACATTCATCATAATTGTGTCAAGGAATTTTGTGGAACTCGCACCATTTTCCAGTGTCCTTCTTCGACTTCCCATTACCCTTCTTTGTTGGTGGATTGGGATGGTTATCCTAGGGTTTCTCATCCTTGATTTCTCCTTTGGACTGGGGGTTAGGGCTAATCTTACCATACTTTTGTTTTTGCAGATTTACAGAGCTGAACTCCCACTTGTTCTGCTACTTGAACTTATTCTCTATTTTCACAGCATATCGATAAGCGTCTCCCAATGAAGAGATGTCCAAAAACTCAATTTCAATTTGGATGTACCTATGCAAAGCCTCATAGTATTTTAGGACCAGATGTCGCTCGGAGTCTTTAATACCCAGCTTGGTGTGCAATGTATGGAAAGTATTGGTGAACTCTAACACTGTTTTCCCCCTTTCTTGGCATAGTGTGGTCCATCTTGTTTACTAGTCATCATAACTTCCAACAGAGTAATATTGTTCCTTGAGGGAATCAACAAAAACCACCCAAGTGGGTCCTGGCCCAAAAATTACAAGCTCATCCTCTACAAGTTTCTAATAGTAATTCTCCCACCAATATCCGACATGGGGAAGGGCCTTAAGGAGCACAAAGGTGATCTTTTCACCGCCGAAAAATTTGTGGATAGAAAAATAACCCTCTAGAAGATTTAACCATTTTTCCAAAGGTTCGGTGTCTATCTGGCCTTCAAATAAAGTAATATCTAAGTTAGCTTATACCTTGAAGGGAGTCGCACCTCTTATGTGTTTGTTGGTTTAAGGTGCCTCTATTTTTTTCAGCATCCATCAAAGGATCTGGGTGAAATTGTCCATCATCTCATTCCTCTATCGCATGAGGGCTTCCTCAAGCAACAGTTTGAAAGGATCTCATGTCTCGTCGTCCCTCTTTTCTTCCACCATGGAATTTTTCTTGGTCGTGAGAGAGCGGTGGTCCTTAAGATAAGCAAGCTCGAGACCCAACTCTCTATACCCTGACCTCATTGGGGACATGCACTAAGAACGACAAGGAGAAGACCACTCTGATACCACTGATCTGGATTATTTTGGGGAACGATATGAAGGTGTAAATATAATAGAGATATAATAAATAAATAAATACATAAATATATGGCAAGGAACAGAGTAATACAATAAATCTTAGATTCTATTACTGACTGTCTGAAATACAAAAGATTGTAAAATGCAAAAACACACAAGCTAGCTAGAATGGTGGTAGCTCATCTTTGAGAAGAGATGTGTTGGCTATGTTCATTCATAAGAATATGATTACAATGAGGCTCTAAAGAATTTTTTAACATAAATCATAAATGATAAAACCCTAAACATCCAGAAACCTAACCCTAGGAGATGAATTGCCAAAAGTCATGTAGGCCCCAATGGGGTAAGTTGGTACATCAACTTCTTGGGGTCGTAACTTTTGCATACAATATTCATTTTAGGCACACAATAGATTGTTAGAAAGAACCATCTAAGGAATACACATGTTTCCATCACACTTTAGCTAAAGCCTACATTGTGACTATGTCGTGCCCAAAAAACGTTGTTTAGGGCCTCAAAATGGCCCCGAAAGTTTAGAACCCGAAGAAGTATAAAAAAACTACCAAAATGGAAACTAGTCTTTGAGATAGTGCAATAGGTGGGTGGCCATTGATATCCACTTTGATCATTACCTTGTTCTAATTTTGTCTTTATCTCCATATAATGTTGATCTGATTATGCAACCTCTAAAACTTTGTCCAAGCCCTTCTTTGCATGCATCAGTGCACACAATGAAATCTTCGTTGGGATTAACAATCTTCAATATTGATGCACTGGTTAATAAAAAATTTAAGTGTTCAAAAGCTTCTTTTGCAATTATAACTCCATTCAAATATTACACCCTTCTTTTGTGAAGATGTGATTGGGTGTGCAATATTTGAAAATAGTTGAATGAATCTTCTATAATACCCTGCAAGTCCCATGAATGATCTCCCTTCAAAGACATTCCTTGGTACTAGCCATTCTTCAATGGATTTTATCTCTTCTGGATCCACTGCTATCCCTTGTTCTGAAATGACATGGACCAAATAATGTATCTTCCTCTGGTAAAAATGAGCATTTTCTTAACTTTGCATACAATTGATGCTCCCTCAATACTTGTAACACCATCCTCAAGTGGTGCTCATGCTCTTCTTTACACTTAGAGTAAATAATTATGTGATCCAAAAATACAATGACAAACTTATATAAGTAATCTCTAAAAACACCATTCAGTAAACACATGAAAACAATTGGTGCATTTGATAACCCAAATGGAACCATTGTGAACTCATAATGGTCATACCTCGTTTTGAATGTTTTTTTGTTGATGTCCTCTTCTTTGATCCTCACCTGGTGATAACCTTATATGATGTCAATCTTGGAGAATACCTTGGCATCCCTCAAATGATCAAAGATATCATCTATCCTTGGCAAAGGATACTTGTTCTTCATAGTCACATTATTCAGCTGCCTGAATTCAATGCAAAGCCTCAAGGTTCCACATTTCTTCTTCAAAAATAGCACTGGGCACCCCAAGGTGACACACTTGGGTGTTTATACCCCTTCTTCAAAAGTTCCTCAAGTTTCATTTGCAATTCCTTCATTTCTTTTGTACTCATCCGATAAGAAGTCTTGGACATTGGGGCTGCTCCAGCGACCAAATTAATAGAGAAATCAATATCTCTATTGGGTGGTAACCCTGATATTTCTCTAAAGACATCTTCTAACTGCTTTAGGACAACATATTCATCAATTTTTGGAAATTTATCCTTTGGTGTCTCTTTGATATGTGATACAAATATTTGGCATCTTTTTCTGAAGATTTTCTTCAGCTTCAAGGCTTAAACTTATCTGATAGTTACTGCCATTGGAATACCTTGAACTGTCCTCAATTTTCCTTCTTCATCCAATCAAGTAAAATCCGTATTATAACAGACTAAGACAACATTATGCCTTTCCAACCAATCCATACCAATTAGGAAACCATATGATCCAAAAGGTATGATGTTCAAATCTTCCCCTGTGTTTAACTCATTCATTTCCATTGGACATTCCTTAACCATCTCATTAATTTTTCTCTTAGTTCTTGTAGCTAGTTGCACCAACCATGATTTATCAAGCTTACTTATTGGAAAATGAAATCATTCCACCATCTTAGGATATAGATAAATAGGACTAGATCCTAAATCAATTAAAATATAAATGGGTTGGTTGTTGATCTTACCTTCCACTTCAATCATGTGAGATTGAAACTCAACATGCTTGTTATCCAAGGTTGTATATATCCTTGGTACATTTATTCCCATGACTCCAATTGTATCATCCTATTGTACATTATGAACAATCCTCACTCCTTTAGCTATATGAAGGAAATATCTATACATGTGATCTCCCTCACAACCCCAACATTTCAATGGTTGTTGCCTTGGTCTTTGCCCCATTGTCTCTATAATTTTTGGCTCCTTGGAAGTTGGTTGTCCCTGAGAATTATTTTTGAAGAATGGTGGTTTAGTCCCCTTCTTCCTCTGCTCCATATTCCCTTTCCTCTTTTTGTACCAAGCCTTCTGGTAAGTATGTCTTCCTCTATGCTAATCATAGAGACGCTTGGATCTCCTTATAGTTTCCTCCAATGTCTTGGGGTCATCATATTGTATCTTATCACTGACAAATGATGGAAACCCACTTAGGTACCTCTGAATTTTAACATGTTCATCCTTGATGAAATGAACATTTTTCGGCATCTCTAAGAATATCCTTTCATACTCATTTATGGTCATACTCCTAAGCTTAAGTTCAAAGAACTCCTTCATTTTGTTCTCAAAATAACGCTTGGTAAATTACATCTTTTGAAAAAATTTCTTGAACTCCCTCCAAGTAATTTTCTTCTCATCCATGTGTTTCACTTGCACGAACTGGTCCCACCACATTGATGTTTTTCCCTTGAGATGATAGATTGCAATTATCCCTTCTGCTAGTGAGGAGTAATTATGTAACTGAAAATACTTCCTCGTGCCCAATATCCAGGTATATTCATATTCATCTTTCTTATGCTCACCATAAAATGTAGGAGGCTTGATCTTATTCATCTCTCATTGTAGCTCATCTAATCCACACCTCTTCTTATGATTCCTGACAGGAGATGGACTTGAACTATTGTGTGTTCTCCTAGTAGAATGCCTTGGTGAGTGATGATGATGCCTATCAAAAATTCTTGTTGCTCATCCTTTATCATGAGACCTATGACTTCCTGACTTTCTTGACTATGTCTCCTTATCCATTTTCTTCTCTATTATGTCCAAGATTTGTAGCAACTTGATGTTGAAGTCATCTTGCTGCTCTTTGGATTTCATAAGCCTCTCATTATTAGCCTTATAACTTTGGACATATTTTTGCAAGCTCTTTATGGTCTCCACCAAGTTCATTCTTTCTTATTTTCTTTCTCCATGATCATTTGATTATGTCCATGTATTACCCATGCTAAAAAACAATCCCCTAACTTCATCCTCATGGTTGTAAGCCCTATGTGCATCTTCCATGCCTATGATCTTTATGTTGATCTTGTTCTTATTTATTTTCTCTTAACTCTACAAAATGTGTGTTATGAGAAAAATCTCTCTATGGCTAGGGGAAAACCACAATAGATGGAAAAACACCCAGAAATCAACTCTAGTCTCAAGTATGCTAGATAAATAGAAATGCTAACAAGATAAGGCTAGAAGTCTACCTCGTCCAGACGTACAAAGAAGACCACAGTTAAGCTCACAACCGAAATCTTGAAGTCTGACATCATTTCAGTGAATGAATCATCATGAAAAATATCCTATTCTACCTAGGGAAGTCTGACATTAGTTTCGCAAGAATTAGCAACTTCTTGGATTTCGCGGAGGAAAAATCAAGATAAAATTCTTGTAGAATCACAATGAATTTATTGTATTTCCGCCCTATGATATGCCTTGTAAGGACGTATTGAAATTGATTGATATAAACAACCACAATAGTCTTGTAGAGTAAGATATAATGATGTAATATCATAACTGTGTGCACGACTGCTAAGGGTAGATTCTCTACGTGAGAATACTTAAGTAAGTTTAGTACCAATTATATTTCGGCTAAGGTAATAGATAACGTTCTCATGGATATCATCATATTCCTGAACCATAACCATACCAATCATCCCTTCAGATGTGGAAATATAAATCAGGAAATATCTATTGTAGTCTAGGGGCCTCAACAGAGGTGTCGATACCATGGATTTCTTAAGAGAATCAAAGGACTTATAGGCTCGCTCATTCCATATGAACAAAGTATCCTTTTTCAAGAGATGCATGAAACCCTTAGTAATATTGGCATAGTTAGCTATGAAATGACGCAGGAAGTTAGAATTCCCCTATAAACCCTAAAGCTTTTGAATATTTTGTGGGGGAGGAAATCGAAGTATTGCCTCAACCTTCATAGGATCTATTAGTCCTTTATTTTTCAATGATTATTGAAAGATTCTTTTCCCTACCCTATCCTTTCCTAGCATTACTTTAAACTATGTTTTCTTCTTCTGCAATTTTAAAAGTGTGTTTGCATTATCATTTTTAAGTGTTTTTAACATGCATTAGTGTGATTAAGCTTATAATTATACTTTTAGGATCTTTACATCAAATCATATTTTTTTTCCCTTGTTTCAAATTTGAAATTCTGCTAAATGGAAAAAGCACTACAAGAATAGTTTTATTATTGTAGCGCCATGAGTAATCATTATTTTATATGCGCCAACTTCACAAGATCTTGTGAAAAATACCTAATATCTTTTCCTAGAATCCATCATCATTGATGATTAAGATCAGGTCATGAATTGAGTTATGATACTCATATGAAGAGAGTGGTTTGTACTTATCCACTCTTATATCAGATCACAGGTTTGCTAGTTTCATATTATGATTGTTGACAAATGATACCCAAGCCCTTCATTGTGTTCATATGTTAGTTTATATGAGATTTACAGGTGGTAAATCTCTTCTACAAGTATTCCTATTATCATAGGTTCAAAGTGTTGATCATAGAAACCCTAACTAGTCTCTAAACTTCATTGATTGTAATCTGCATCATGGCACCTAAGAAAAGCGGGAAAATTACTCGATTGGAACCAGAGGGTGTGGAATTTCTCAAGGCTTACCGAGATATTTCGCAAAATTTCAGAGATGCATGGTGGTTCAACTTATGTGCAACACTCCAGGGTTATCATGAACAAATTTCTTTGATGTTTGCACAAAACTTCGATGGGTTTGCAACAGTGGTGGATAAGGTTTTGATACATGTGATAGAAAACTCAATTGGGACTGCATGCAGGTTATCTGTGTATGGAGAGATATGGTGGAAGAAAGAGGCAATGTCTATGGAATTTGTAAACCAATTTTTACTCCCAAAACGCCAAGACCCTAACTAGAGTCAGGGTATCCCACAGAGTTGGATGAAAAAAGAGTGGCAGACTGATTTAATGGTGATTCGTAGGTACATTACATGTAAAGGACATTTTCCCCTTGTCTATATTTATCACATTAGGTTGATGATATATTTGAATGGTGATATCCCTCTTTCGTTGCCTTTCTTTTTATTAAAAATCCTGTCAAAATATCTAAAAGGATACAATATCACCCTGCAACTGCTAGTAAGAGTCTTTTTCACCAAAGACGGATTAAAACCATGGCCATGTATGATTTTGGAGAAGTCCAACACCCTTGGGACTGGTTAAGTGAATCTCTTGAACTTCAAGAATAGAAACCTAAGAATAAAATTTCTCCTAAACAAAAATCTAAAAAAGAAAAGAATGTTTCTAAAACCCCTATTGTTATAGTGAAATAAAGTTCCCCTATAGCCAGAATGACTCGATCCAACAAAAGAAAGTAGTTGTTACAGTAGGAAACAAAATATTCGAATAAAGTTGTCCCTATAGCCAAGATCACCAGAACACAAAAAAAAGAAACAAAAAACATAGGTAGAAGTGGATTTCCAATCTCAGGATGAGTTGCTTGTTCCAAAACAGGAGCCTGAGGACTACAAAGAAATCCATATCAGAGGATAAAAAAAAACAGAATCTTAGACAGACCATGCAGAAACAAGAGGAACCAGTTGCAGATAATAAAAATAAGAAATTGAGCAAGACAAGGAAGGATAAACCAATGGTGAACTATCCTAGTAGATCTAAAACTAGGGAAACCAATAAGTTGAGATTGAATTCAAAGGCCCTATTATGAATACAAGTGGAAAAAGGTTAAAATAGAACCTAAAGATGAATATTATGATGATGGTACTATGGAGAAACAAATAAAAGATGATAATGGTAAACAAGTAGTAGAGAATTCAATGAGGCATGTGACTAGAGAAGCCAAAAAGCTAAGTTTAAAATCCAAAACTTTACCCAAGTCCTCTCTAAAAAAGGGCAATTCGACAGATCTAGAAGATGATCCAATGGATGCTGAGATCAAACCAAGATTCACTTGTATTCCAAAAATAGAGGAGATGCAATATTTTCAGGAGATGAAAATGACAGAAAGTTTTGAAGGTGAAGAAATTGTTGGTGGTTCATCTTCAAAGGATTATAAACATGAATTCAAAGTCAAAAATCCCAGATTTTCTATTAATTTGAATCAACTTGCTCCAGTTGAAGAACATCTAGAATTCAGAATGGAAATGAGATATGAAAAAGATAGGTTAATAGAATTACAAACCATTATCATGCAAGTAATAAAGAGAATTCTATGGTGGAACAATGGAATGCTAAGCAGTAGGAAAATTTGCATAAGCTAAAAAAGAAGATGGAGGATCAACAGGTCTTTCTCAAAGAGGTAAGAGAGACAAATATCAAATTGTATTGGCATAATGTGGTTTTGAAAACCAATTTGAAACAAAGGAAGACCAAATATTTTTCCACTATCATACAATGAAGGTTTCAAAGAGGCATCCTACATTTTTTTATTTTTTGATGAATACCACAATACCTATGTTATTATTATGAGCTACACAATGAAAGGGTATTTCCGATAGGGAAAGTTTTTGTTCATCACAAGCAGGAGTTTCTATTCTTCAAGTGGACTAACTCACCATCAGATTTACTCCATGTTTTGTGAGATCTAAATATATCATCAGATAATAAACTAGTTTATATCCAAGATTGAGTATATAAGGACTAGGTTATAGAGATAATAAACTAGTCTATATTCTCCTAAATGTTAGCCCTAAGATAGGATCTTATCTAAACTGTAATATAAGAAGCAGGATCTCAAGAAAATAATTGTGGTGTTTAAAAAGAAATCTGATTGATAAAATTAAGGGTTGATTTTGGTTGGGAACCATTGACCATTTTTTAGCAAATATTGTAAGACAAAAAACTATTTCATTTTGATACTAAATGGAAAATCCTATCTGTTGGTTATATTTCTATTCATGTCTATGTTTCTATCTTTTTCTTAGTTGAATGCATGTTAATCCGTTGCTAGGCATATGATGTATCTTGGTTGTGAGTAAGTCAGTGAAGACTTTACTGTTTGCTTGTTCATAATTAGATTTGTTTTCAAGTACTTTTCTCTTGCTTCTTAAATGATATTTAGGATCAAGAGTTTCATATGTAAGTAGACAAATTGGAAGCTTGCATACTTATTTATCTTTCATATTACTTTTTCCATCTGATTATTGGATTGAATACCATTTACTAATTCTGTGAGATGTGATTTGCTCTTACTTATTTTAGATTGATACTTTGCATTGTCCTTGACCCAACCTTCAAACCATTTCAAAAAAATCATTCTAAATCTTATTCATAAAACCATTGCAATAAGTTGATGATGCTCTAGATTTCCCTCTCATGATCAAGTGAAACTTTAGGGACTAACAGGATCCACCATGATCCCATGATCAAAAACTATGAATCCCAAAAGGTGGCCAGACATAATGCAAAACATGAATTTGTGAGGGTTCAACTGAATGCAATAATAGCGTCATCTTTCAAATACTAGTCAAAGGTGAGTCGAATGATCAATCCTCTTTCGAGAGTGAGTAGCGAGATCATATTGATAGGCTTTGGCAATATGCTTAAGATCATGAAACATGAAGGTCATGGCACATTGAAAGGTTGCTCCGGCATTTTTAAGACTGGAAGGCATTTTCTGGTATGCAAAGGTACCCCATGGAAAAATAAACGTCGTCTTGTGTTGATCCTTGGGTTTAATTTGAATTTGATTATAACCTGAAAATCCATCCATAAAATAAAAGACTTTGTTTCCAGCACACTCATCAATAATCTGATCAATAAAGGGAGTGGGGATGTTATCTTTAGGATAGGATTCATTCAGGTCCCTGAAATCCATACATACATGGACGGTTCCTTGATTCTTATATATGGGGATGGGGTTATATAACCATTCGGTCAAGGGAACCGGGTAGATGAAGCCAATGTTGAGAAAATTCTCCACCTCTGCCTTAATAGCAGGGGCCTTCCTAGGATTTACATCTCTAATTCATTGTCGAACAGGTTTAGCATTCGAATAAGTTTTAATTTCATGTTTGATAATACTAGGGTCGATTCCTGGAATCTCTTCATATGACCAATAAAATACATCTCGGAATTCCTTGAAGAGATTGGTGTAGATTTGAATTTCCTCGGGTGAACAATTTGCACTGATATATCTGTTTTCAATCTTACTAGGGGTTCGAGAGATGTCGATCATGATGATAGGGGAAATGTTCTCCATGTTTCCTTCAGCATATATACCATTTGTATCTAATGGAACCACGATGTGACAAACCATCTCACTCGCGGTGGAACTAAACTCATCATGTTCAATCCATTCAAGTTCTAGGAGAAAAAAAGATCTATGATGAAGATCTTCCCAATGCCTATCAAAACCAGACATGGAATCTAATATGGCTTCATCCGAGGGTAAAATATCATCAAGGTAGTCATCCGAAATACATGAGTTTGCATCCCATGTGGGCTCTAATATGGGATCCACCTCTTTCGTCCGCAAGGAGGGAGGATATGGGTCTGCAGTAGCTTCTTGTATAGCCTCATAAGCAACCTCTACTGTGGACAACAACATTTCCATACCAATGTTTGAATGACCTTAATATGACATATCCGAAGAAGGTAGGGTTCATGGGTCATTAAGATATGAAGTATGGAAAGGAATGAACCTCAATGACGATGAAGGCTCACTGGAGATAGAATTAATGTATGAGATTGGCATCAAGAAATTAAAGGTTCCCATCAAGGAGGAATACATTCTGACACCAATGTTCTTAGTTTCCTGATGAGAATTATCAATAACGGGGACCGAAGGTCCTATTGATGCAGAAGGACTAGGATGTGCAAAGGAAAATTGGTCAATCATCACAATCTTCCCTTCATGAGGAAAGCATAAAACGCGGAAAACCAACAACACAATGGTTTTCATAGCGTAGGTCCAATTACGCCCCAGTGAAATATTTTAGTCAATAGGTGAATCAATCACCTCGATCTCGACCTCCACATTCTTACCACCTAACTGGACTGGGAAAGCAGGAAGGATACCATGGGGTCTGAAGGAAAGTCCATCGAACGCAGTTAACATGGTCATAGATCGGGAAAGTGGTGGAGATCCAATGGCTTTCCAACAAGATAGAGACATTACGGATGTCGAAGCAAATTCATTAATGAGAATGTGCTTGATGGTGGTATTCAAACCCTTCGCATGGATATGAAAGGCCACATGGTAAGGCAAGTGAGGCTTGACATCTGCAACATCGAAATCGATAACCTTTGAGCCACACATGTCTAAATCTCCTAAAGCAGATAGCAAGGAATTCATTTTTGTAGGACACATATGAAGCACATTCAAAGTTGACATTGTGCATGGAGTTTGGCCCAAATCCTCCACAATCGAGTAATTTTTGGAGGCATTGGCATTAGGATTGTGGGTAGAGCATTTAAGGAATCCTTTTGGAATACGACACAGAGGTTCTATCTTGCCAATTTGCAAAGGTGTTTCCAAAGGAGGAGGAGGCTCTGGACCTAACACAGGTTGCGAAGAACCATAATCGTGATTCCTAGTGGTTACACTGACCTCAGATCAGACCATATTGACGCATTTATGCCCACCATCATGTGCCAAGTGGTTTTAACGTCCACTCGATGCATTTTCGGTGTTGAAGTCTCCCGAGGTCATATTTTGGTTATGTGGAAACAGGTTAGTTAACACAATAGGATGCTATGCAATGAACCTCGAGACTTCCTCAATTTTGGGGAAAACGTGGGTAAGGTGATCATCTTTACAAAGTTTAAAAGGAAACTTCACCTTCCTCTTTTATTTCTTTCCCTCACTAGCATTATTATTAGATTTAGCATTATTATTATCATCCTTGCCTTTATTATTATTATTAATATTATTAATCCCACCCTTACAATTATTACCACGAGATTTGTTCTTATTCCCTCCAGGTTGTTGGTTACTGTTTGGGTTCTTAGACTGTACAAAATGCACATCCATAGACTGGGTGGTTGAGGATGAAGTCGTAGCTTGTCCTACTGCAGATGGGTTAAGAACCAAATCTTTCAGTTGGTTCGTCATCTGGTCTGCAGTCTTGGAATTTGTGGATCTTATGATGTCGTCGGCATGAGGCCCAGGCTTTTGTCTACGATCATAATTCGACCACGGCGCGTCAAGGATAATTTCATAGAGCATCCTAGATTGATCATATATGAGATCCAACTGTTGGGATTTGAAGATGACCTCTTCCTCAAATGTCACTCTAGATGTAGAACATCCTTCAAAATGTAAGTCAATAAGGATTTCAGGAACCATTCCAAATAAACTCTATAGGAATGTAGGCTTTAATCAACCTCTTCCATATACACCACTCTTGAATATGATCGGAGATGTGGGTGGCCTTATCTGGACGAAAATCCGATAAAAGTTCTATGCCAACATCATAACGCACTGATAATTGGAAATGGTCAAGAAAGACCAGGACCAACTCATTGAAAGTTCCATAAGTTCCCCTGGGTAGCTTAATGTACCACTTTGCAGCAACCCCTATAAGGGTGCGTTGAAATAGTCTCAAATGAACATAATCGTCATTAAGGGAGTTAGACGAGCACCATAGGTGAAAGGTAGTCACATGATCACATGTGTCCTCATCAGTCTTTCCCTCAAAATTTTGGATGTCGGAGGGGAGCTTGGTAGGGACGGGGGGGCATGACAGATCATGATGCACTGGGTCATTCATCAATTTTTACAAGTCTAGAAGATTTAACATGGTCAAAAAAGGGAGTCAAGGTTGAGGCATCTAAGACCAAGCTCCTGGGAAATATTGGTTTTGAGAGATCATGGGCCAACTAGGGTTCTGGTATACACCATGGCCCTGTCCAGTAGGATAGTATCCTCCTCCCAATTGATTCATAAAATTTTGTAAGAGCATCATCCTCAAGGAATCCTCTTGTGAGGAGAAAGTGCCATGATAAGGGTTACTCATGTGAGGATATATGTTTTCCCCATACGAAGGAACTTTGTGCGAGGGGTTTCCCATACCATAAAATTGACTCCCCCTTGATGAAACACCATAGGTTAGAGGGAGGCTCTCCATAAGAAAAGAGTTCGTAGGAATTGGCATTATGGAAGAAGGAATGTCAGATGGAATATAAGAAGTAAACTGACCTCCCATTTGAGAACTCCAACCTAGAACATTGTATCTAGGATTGGGTCTAGAGGAAGGAGGATTCCAATCTCCTATCATGGGAGTTTTTTTAGGGATATGACCCCCACCAAAAAAGAAAGGAGTATAAGGAGGCATTGTTCCCCCAGAACCAAAACTAGGATTCACATGAGACGTCGAAATGGAGGATGACAAGTGTGAATTCATGTATGGCATATCAAAAGAGAAATAATTAGAGGCCCAAGGCATTGACTGAGTACTATGATCAGATGTACCTCATGGGAATACAAAACTATTTGTTCCCATGGGTTGAGAAGAGACCACGAGTTGGGTATTATTAAGCGAGGGATTCTTCAGAATCTAAACCATCGATGATGTAGGAGTTGAGGGGACTTCGCTAACCATAGAAGAGGTTGGAGTTAAAGGGCTTCCAGATGCATTCATATCTTACTTAGTACCCATGGTAGTACAATTGCTAATCTGGGTGGTGGAGATATATGTACCACGTTTATTAATTTTACGCATTTTAGAAGGTGGCTTCGGTAAAGGACCAAACCACGGTGGTTAATTCAAAAGATGACAAGACTGGTAGGGAGGCTAGTCTTTCTCCACGATGGCTCAGAACTCGTGACGCAATACAAAATCGTAAGGAAAACTAATAGACAAAGATCACACTAATAAATAAAAATAAAGGCCAGTGCACACAAATAGGATATGATGGTTGAAGGGACATCCCTAACTAAAGAAGGTATGACTCTCCCAAGAAGGGATGAGACTCCCGAAAAATAGAGTGGAGGTAATAGAATCAGTTATAAGGACCCTCATAGGCTTCACAATGCAATCGATCGGATTTATTTCGAAGAGAAATTACTCCATAAAGTCTGTGTGATGTTCGATCCCTATCTGACTTAGGGTACCTACAAAATAACCCCTACAAGCAACCTATGTGGATACCTAGGTCAAGAAACTAAAGTTACCATGATATAACCAATGCTCAGATGAATATTTGTAGGTCTGGTCCATCGTATGGGCAAGGTAGAAAATCCTAAAATCTCGAAAGAACTACCTCTTGATGAGTTAAATGCACTAGTGAAACCCCCAAATATGAATAGAACCCCATAAATATCTCTAATTCTAGGAAGGTATTAGAGGTTTATATCTACAACCAACTCCACGTGACCTCGTTCTTAACTCCAGTGTGAGAGGAGCATCCCGAGGACATTAATTACACAATGGGTTTCACCAGTCCCTCGTGAGACACATACGTTGAGTTTTATAGCCTTGGAGAAGTTTACTCACAAAATCCTATTCCAAGGCTCTAGATCCTAAGCTTGTTTGTGTACTCTGAAAATAAAATCGCTTCTAAACATTTTTAATTATTTAGCATTAATTTTAATAGCTTATGCTTACTCAAGAGGTGCAATCGTGAAACTGATGGTATAATGACTCAATATATATATAAAAAGAAGCAAACATAAAAACATTGTTAAGTACTAGTCTTGATTTTCAAAGAGATAGTATGCTTCTAAATGTTGTTCTTGGGATGAAATCTCTAGAATTTCAATTAAGTGAAATCTTTCCTAACATGCCAAAACCAATGTAATGTATTCAAAAGTACAAATAAAATAAAAATGAAAATAAAATAAAAAAGAAAAATAATTTTTTTGTATTTTCAATATAATGAAATGAAAATGCAAGGAATAAATAAACAACTTCTTAGGAAAACCCTACCACAAGCACAAATATACAATCCAAGTAGGACATTAAGAAGTGACTACCCAAACCAGAATGCAAGGACAACAAATGAGAAAAAATGACAAGAAATGAGTTCTCCCAAAAGATTCGCCAATAACGTAGCTTATTTTCACTCTGTAGGCACTCAACAGTTAGGACAAGGACCCAAGAAGTCTCAGCAACCAGCATAATTCACCCAAGAAATACTAAACTCAACCAAAAAGGCTCAGAATATAGTGTACACGACTGTTCATGGAACAGAGGTGTATGTATGTGCCCTAAAGACAAACAACACACGTATGTATGCGACTGTCAAGGGAAAATCTGTGTATGCCAAAGAAGATACTTCTTGGGCAAGGGTTAGGCCAAGAAACTCAGATACAAAGAAAAATAAAGGTTGGCAAGCAACAGGCGACATGGAAAATCAGGAAAACAGAGAGCAATAAAGGAGAAAAATCACCCAATACCCCAAAAGGGAGATCTCCCCAATGGAGTCGCCAATTCTGTTATGAGGAAAATATCTCTATGGCTAGGGGCAAACCACAACATAAGTAATGACACCTAGAAATAAACTCTAGTCTCAAGTATGCTAGATAAATACAAATGCTAACAAGAGAAGGCTAGAAGTTTACCTCATCCGAACATCTGAAGAAGACCATAATTGAGCTCATGACCGAAATCTTGATTCCTGCAACGTGTCCTCAACATCCAAGATACATAATCATATATAAATTGTATAGAATGTTAGCATATAAACTTGGATAATCCATTAACATGTATAACAAATACACCCATGGAAAGTAATACAAATATATGCGACATATAAGTGGACGAGAAAAGAGTATTTCTATTAATGTAATCAACAGAAGTACATAGGTGACAAAATTTTGTAACGACACATATCGGAACCAAGAAATTGAGTCCCTCCAACTTAGCCTTCACCACTTCAATCCTCAACAAAGGCAAGCTCACAAGTAGTAGGAGTAATTGAGTTTCTCCTTCTCAAGATAGGAAGGGCTTGGGGGCTGAACACAAGAAGTTTAGACTTTCAAGGACAAAGGGATGCAGACTCAATATGAAGTGAAATTTCTTTAGAGTGTCTTTTCTCTCAATGATGAACGAATGATCAAGGCTTGTATATGGCTCAATTTATAGCCTTCAAATGGAATTGAAGGGTTGAGTTGGAGAATTTTCAATATACGCAAGGTCAAGTATCATGGATCTCGTGACATGGCATGGAAACCCAACATATTTTTAATTTTTTAGCATAAAACCCAATGTACATGGGTTATAATGGCACAACCTGCGTGTATGCAAGCTTTCTAACTGTGGCCCACGTATATGTGCAAAAATTTTAACTTTTTACTCTGGAATGAACAAAAAGCTGAAACTTGAGTTTGCAGAGGGAAAGGGAAGGACATCAAAACAATATGCATGGAGTGTGGTAAAAATTATTATAACAATGTGCAGGCAACATGATTTGTTAGACTATAATAAATTTAACAAATCTATTAACTTATGCACCATTCGGTTCTTTTTAATACACCAGAAATAGTATTTTTTATCTCTTGTGAATATGATTTTTCAATTCATGTTTCTGGGTGCATATTTGGACTCCTTTGTCCAAGACCTAACCCACGTCTTCTTTCTTTGCCAATTCTGATTTATGAACATAAAGGTATGGTCCTTTGAATATTACCCACTTACTCCTTTTATGCACTTTTCATCCTAGTGTAATTAATCTCAAACACCAACTTATGCCATTTGTAGAAGCCAGTATGCCAGGAACCGAGGAACCATTTGTTTGAGACATAGTTAATAAAGATTACAAAGAATACATATCAACTATGAGATTCTCAATCTCATATTCGAGTAAAAAATTACAACAATCTAGAAATGGAAACTTTGTTATTTTCACTCATTTTTCCATACTTGGAATTTTTAGCCAAACAAACTATCTCCCAAAATATGTCCTTCTGGAACAATTTAGTAAATCAAAGTTGTATGGATTAATGAGTATACAAAATGTTGAGTAAATAAAAATTTTAAGATTTTCCATCTAGGGACCCTTTTCCTCCTCTGAAAATCCCAAAAATCCCTAAAAAGTGGCTCGGAATAATGGATTTTTCCCTATTCCAGTGTCCCCATTCCAAATCCATTGGGATTTATTCAGTTCCTTATTGGGTTATTTCCATGCCTTCTTTCTAGACTCTCTCCAAGACATTCAGCTTGATTTGGACCTCTGTCAATGATTTGGACCCGGATCTTTAAAAAACTTTGTTTTGTAATTGATGAAAAATCTAAGAAATGGGAAATGGCCCTATCTGTAAATTTTGTAGATATACTTACTATGGAAAAAACCCAAAAGTTTCAGTCCAATTAGAATTCTTCTTCTCCACTTATGGCTAAAATATGATTTTGGGTCCAGACTTCTTTTTCTTTTTTTTTAAACTGTGAAACGATTTTGCATATGTGGCATCCCTACTAACGTGGCTATTGATGTGGCATTCTGGGTCTATGTATCACACATAGATGATTCCATGTCATCCTTTTGGTCTTCCTGGGCCTACCTTGTCAACATTATCTTACTTCTTTCTCTTACGTGGCCCTTAAAATTTGTTAAAATATTGATATTTTACGGACCCACCAACCCATTTGGCACATATCCAACCTTGGATGGGACATAGGTCCCATTTTGGCTGACAAAATTCCATGTGGGACCTATTTATTATTCATGAGGATGGGTGGGTCACATCCCACACCTTTTCCTTGGTGTGCGCAAACTTGCACGTTCCCCAAAATACGACGGCCGAGATCTAGTGAGATTGACGGTCGAAAGGGAATGTCACACCCCAAACATACTTTATGTTTAACGACCCCTTGTGTCATGACATTGGTTTTCCCCATACTGCGTGGCACACTCTAGGGGTGTCGCATGGTACAAGGGTTGTAAACCAAAATCACTTGCTTGCCATGCAACAGTGGTTTTGGTATTCGTTATACCATTGTCTCATGTTGTCCCCATGTCACCTACCACCATGCCACCCACTGCCATTGTGGCAGTCCACATCACCACTTCCATGTCACCTTCATGTCACTACCACGTCATATATGGAAAAATACCCAAATTTTTCAAAATTTTCCCAATTTTTGAATTTCTCCAAAATTCCAAAAAATGCATTATTCAAAAATCCTTTCATGGAATCCATGGAACTCCAATATTAAGATTTTTGTGGCCATATTCGACCCTGTAACCGACTGATTACCTATGCATACGACTAAGGGGAATTTCTGGGCACAAATTTCACTCGATTTCGCTCAGAAATTGGGGATTTTTACCCACATTTCTCCATGACTTCACTGTAAACCCAAAATTCATAACTCAACCAATTTTATTCTTGAAAACACTCAAAATGAGATTTAAAATTGGGGATTTTTAATCCCTAACTAATTTTTTCCTCAATTACTCATGAAATTTCCCCAATTTCACTGTAGTCATTTCGACAAACATGTTGCAAACATCCCTTTTAAACATTTTGTCGAACAATTTGCATGTAGACTCTACAAACTCAGTTTCAGTGCTCTATCTATGGCCCATACAGGCTCAGTGTTGAACCTGTGGCTATGATACCACATTGTAGCATCCTCGCTACTACAAACTCGAAAAATACAGCTCTGATACCACATTGTAATGTACCCAACCACCTAGTTGAGTCTCGTTACCACATTGTAACGTCCCCACTACTAGTAAATCAACAAAAAAATTGCTATGATACAACATAGTAGAATTCCCAAACCCAAGATGAGAAATTCCCCATGAAACTACCAACTTTGATACCAATAATTAAAACATAAATCGTTCTACATATCCATAGAATTACACAACCCATAACAAATATAAACATGAATAATAATACAGGAAAAACCCATAACAGAACATACATTTGATCACAAAGAAATTGAAAAAAAGACATAGAAAACACTTATCTTTTGTTGCAAAATCACCAACTGCGTGTAGACCTCAAACGTTCCTCCCAGCCATAGACATTGTTGCTCATAATTTCTCAACAACAGGTCACCCCCAAGTTGGAGATAAGACTGCACCATGGAAAAGGATTCCTAAGCTAGGATAAGGTCTATCAACAACAAAAAATACACAGACTCAATGCCAACTCAAGCAAACAACCTACACTCACTCATTCCCCACATGCATATCCCACCCCAGGAAGTGTGCCCTTTCTCAGCTCAACATTCCTTTGGCTCCCCCACTTCCCTTCTAGGGATTCAACAATAGGTCGGATAGGAAGTCTCAGAGCCTTGTAGTTGCAACTTGGCACCTTGGGAAAATTAATTCCCAACAATTCTCTCACCTGGAGAGAAATTCTTACGATCCTGAAAACCCGCTTCTTCAAAAACACATGGGCTTGACAACCCACCTCTTCAACATCACATGGGCCTGAAAACTTGCCTCTTCAACTCAATTATCTCAAGTTACTCCTCAAAGCAACTCCAAAGTACAGGTATGGAAGGTAGATGGCAGAGTAAACATGAGAGGATGATGGTAGGAATGGGAAAGATGAGAATTACACTAAGTTCTCAACAATATATTTGCATGTCATTAACTTGACACTTGTCAAGTTAATAACTACATGTGATCCACTTGGTGATACATTCCTCGCTCTTAGGAATTTAGGATAAAATCGTATCCCATGACATTTGAATTTAGGAATTATTATTATAATATTTCCTTTGGCTTAGCCCCCTTTCCCTTTCTAGTGGAGTTTATCCCCCCATCTCTTTTGTCTGGTTCGTCTACATCAGTGATGTATTTTATTAATATCATCGTGTAGTGTGATTACATTTTACAATTTTAGGCTCACTGGCCTTTTAGCATATAGGCTCTCTGGCCTAATCACACAAGCACTTAGCCTCAAAACATATATACAAAGGCATTTTGGCCCAAAGTATACTGGCTCACCAGCCTATATGTACATTACAACTGGGGTTCGGCCTAGGGGCATTATAGTCCCACCCTTTTTGCTAATAAAAATCTCTTAGTTTATATATAGTCCCACCCTCTGTCATAATTTTACAACAACCCTCATCAAGGTGTTATGTAAAAAGAAAAATAGAACAACCAACCCTTGGTATGATAATGATTGTAAAATTGCTAGAAAATCCATTAGGGATTCTTATAATGAGTCCATAAAATCCAATAATATAAATAGCTACAAAGCCCTAATTAAAAGAAAAAAAGGCAATACATAAATAGAAATCGAGAGAAGTTTTGGAGGTAAATTCTAACTCGTGAAACTAAAGAAAATAGTATGATTCCCTTAGGGACTGGAATTTGTACCTTAAAGGTATTTATTAATCCTCTATTGTCATGGACAACATTCCAAATGTTTCTATAGAGGATGAAGTTTTTTTATAGAAGACATAAAGTTTGGGGCTAAGTAACTCGCAAAAGGGAAAGCTAAGGACATTGAAGGCTACCATGTTGAAATCTTAGAAATTGGAGGGCCTATCCTTATCCCTCACATACACAAGCTCTTAAATTTAGCATTCAAGCAAGGCTTTCCTAAACCTTGGACTCAAAGTTTCATTGTACATGCTTTTAAAAGTGGGGATAAAAGAAATCCCTCTAATTATAAGACCATTTTGAGTATCCCCATTTTAACCAAGCTATACAAAGTATTTTGGGAAATAATATTAGCATTTGGCTAGAAATACACAAAAAAAGAGCTAAAGGTTAGGATGAATTTAGAGGCTATCATTCAAATGTGGGCCACCTTGTTATGCTTGGGATCACTACATAGGAGTGTCTCAATAATAAATCAATCTCCTTAGTTGTTTCATTTGACTTTAGAAAACCTTTTGACACAGTGCCTGGGACTAACCTTTGGAATAGGTTAGAAGAGATAAAAGTTATTTTTGAGTTGCCAGCTAATGTGGTAATGTTGTATGAGAAAATTGTTTCCAATTTTAGGAGTACTGAGGGTTATTCTAAAGAAATTTACTAAAATATAGGAATCAAGCTAGGTTGTACCTTGTCCCCTACCCTTTTTGGCATATACACTAATAAGTTAGAATATTGTTTGGAAGATGCAAGGTGTGCCAGCCTTACTCTAGATGGTATAGTCACCATCCTTCTTATTTATGTTGATGATATTGTTCTTATGTAGAGGAGTCCCTATGACCTTGGTAAGAAACTAAGAATCCCCAAAGACTTCTACTCTAGTACAGGTATGACTGTGAACACTGACAAAACAAATTTTGTGATAATTAAATCCAAAAATATCATCTATGATACTTTCATATATGACAACAATAGCTTGGAGGATGTGACTTCATACAAATATCTTGGAATTGATATTCATCACAAGTTCAATTCGAACTATAGCGTTGAGAAAAAGATAAATGGAAGGTGGAAAGATTATTATCGGCTTGAAAACAATTGCAAATTAGAATAATTTTGGCTATGGCATAAGAAAAAACTCATATTTGAGACTCTCATCACTTAGGTTATATTATATGGATGTGAAGTTTGGGGATGCATTGTCTCTAGAGAATCCTGAAGAAAGATAGAGAATATCCAAAAGAATTTCATAATTTATGATATCAAAATTAAAGCCAATACACCCTATCTTATCCTCCTCGTAGAAGCAATCCTTTCCCCGATTGAGAGCATGGATATGATTAGTTACTTAACGTACAAGAACAAGATAAACAACATGGATATCAAGAGGCTCCCCAAAATTTCTTTAAACTCCAACCAAAACCACCAATAGATCAAGCAAGGATGGAATAATGATGCCAAGTCTTGGCTAAATCCTTGGGGAATATAGTCCAAGAAGTCATTATACAAAATATTGATAATATTAAAAATAGTATTACATCTAAATTTAAGGAGAAAATGTGGTGCAATAAATAATTAGAGGATAAAAGAAAATTAAAATAGTACAAGGAGGTGGTCAACCCTAATCTAGAAAACCAAAAGTATCTCTTAGTTTTGACTAGTGTAAAGAAGAAAATCAACAATGTTAAAATAAGAACAAATTTTCACAAGCTGCATAGTGAAACCGGGCGTTGGAAAACTCCCAAAACACTGTGGGATGAAAGAATATATCATCTTTGTGACACTAAGAGGGTTGAATATGAAAATAATTTTCTCTTGAGTGACCTATGTATACCCAAATTAGATGACAATTTCAAAATATTTGTCACAATACCAACCTTCCTAACCTTCCAAGTCATCAAAACTATGGTGATCTTGGAACTCTTCTCTTAATTCTTTTCAACCACAAAATTAAAATTCTAAAGAAATCCAAGTAATCTCTTACCTTTAATAAGGTATGATAGACCAATTCTGGTCTCAATGGACATTAATCATCATCATCATTTATTTTTTTGGATTCAATGAGTTTAACAAGAAAAATGAAATGAGTTTGTCTTAAGCCATATCTTTTCAATTTTTCTAACTCACCCTACCACTGCATCACAAAAATAACATGTTAAATCTATCCCTCTCCTTATCATGATTCCTAAATCTCTCCCTCTCCTTCTCATGATTCCTACTAGTGGCTCATAAAAAAATTATCTTGAGCTTCATGAGCTAACTTTCTTAGTTACACCTAGACTGTTAATTGGTTTTCTTCGCATGTGCATCAACTTTTGATTAGTAATGGATGAGATAAATTCCCTTAATTACATGAAGATGTTGATTGTTTTTATTGACATGTGCAATGACTTTCCTCACTTACATAGAGATTTTGTTGATAATTTTTCTTGGCATGTGCATCAACTTTTGGTTAGTGATGGATGAGTTGGATTTCCTTAGTTACACCGATATTTTGTGTGGATTTTTTTTCTTAATGTGTGCATCGAATTTTGGTTAGGGATGTTTCTAATGTAGTCACCCTTGGTATTGTACACAATCAACTACAAAACAAGTTTTTTCCTATAGACTACACAACTAATAGCTAATAGTGTTAACAAAAATTTAACAACTTAAAGAATGCCTCGAAGAAAATTACAGTCATAGGGAAAATGGAAATGAAACGAGATAAAACACTATTTAAACAGAAACTGAATATTCGTTATTAACGAGACAGAATTATTCTCTTACAATCTCACTACATCACTAGACAAATCTGACACAATCATGATCCTTTATTCAATTACTGGATGGGTGTTCTCTATTCCACACAGTGCATCCCAAAACTAGTGTTACTACCTTCATGTTGTTTCTTCTACAAATGCCCCTCTCTATCCCTTCACCTCTTTCATCTTCTTCTCAATGTCTCCCCCTTCCTTCTATATCCCTTATTCATCTTTTTTTGTTCTTCTTGGAAATTCGAATAGTCCCAATCATTCCATTTATTCGATCATTTCCCCAACATGCAATGAGAACCAAAAATTATGATGGTTTGCTTCCTAAAAATTGTTTCAACTTCCCCTTGCAATTTACTACTGATTCCCATAAATTTCATCTAAGGCACGTGGAGCTACGCTCACCACCTTCTATGTAGTCTGACCTAAGACACATGGAATCACAACATGAGTTAACCCACAATACAAACATAAGTTGTAGCACACCTAGAATTTGTAATATAACAGAAGTTTGAGCATTAGTGTTGCAACATCGACGTGTTGCAGCAACAGGAGTTGTAGCATTTTATGTGTTGCAACAACATGAGTTTCAACATTTGACATGTTGTAGAAACAGAAGTTGCAACATTTGATGTGTTGCAACAACCAGGAGTTACAACATTAGTGTGTTGTAGCAATATGATTTTCGACACCGACATGTTGCAACAAAAGAATTTTTGGCACTTATTTCAACCTACAATGGCCAACTTGAATTTGAAATGTTTTTGGTTGATGTGGATTTCTTGAGGCAAAATATGTTCATGCATCATACATCCTTGGTAAGAAAACATGAGCTCCATCTCATGTGGTAGAAACTGTATATTCTACAGTGGATGAACATCCTCGTAGGTGTGTCATCCCTTTTTCATAAACCTATGATGCATCTTCAAAACCCATGTTTTTCCACTTAACTAGATACCTGTAATATTCCTTATTATGGGTCCTCTTGCTAACCCTCTTCACCAATATTTGCTCTCATTCTTCAGCTAGTTTAACAAGTAGTTGTTTCTTCCATTCAACCAGGGTACCTTCTTCCTCATGCTCTTCTCCCTCATGAAACTCATACAAGTCAGCCACATTGACTATTGAAAAAATGTCAAAATCTTCCGATATTTATAGCTTGTATGCATTATTAGAAATATTTCTCAAAATTCAACATGGTCCAATTTTCTTGTAATTTAGATTACTATATGTACCTCTAGGAAAACTTCATTTCCTCAATTGTGTCATGACCAACTCTCCTTCTTCAAAAACCGTTTATCTTCTTCACAAATATGCTCCCTATTTATATCTAATATTTCTTTGCTATAGATTTCTCTTAATATGATCATGCATTTCATGTATGCTCTCTACAAACTCACTTGCATCAACACTTATTTTGTCTTCCAGATTCATCAATTTAACCAAATCAACAGCTCATTTGGGGGACCTACCATAAACAATATGAAATGAAATATTTCCCACAGATATATAAACAGAATCATTATAAGCAAATTCAGCCTATCCCAAGATCAAATCCCATTTTTTTGTCTTCTTCCTACTCAAACTCCTTAACAAATTTTCAATACTTCGGTTCACCACCTCGATATGTCCATCCATTTGAGGATGATATCTAAAAATTTGTAGCAATTTGGAACCCATATTTTTCCAAAGTATTCTCCAAAAATTCCCAAGAAATCTCATAACCCTATCAAAAGTGATACTTCTTGGAAGTCCATGTAATCTCACGATCTCTCTGGAAAAAAAAACAAACCACTTTAGTAGCATCATTGGTTTTCATTGATGGGATGAAATGTGCCATCTTTGAAACTATGTCCACTACAACCATCACAGAGTCATGATTATTATGTGTCCCATGAAGTCCCAAAACAAAGTCCATACTTATATCTTCCCATGGTTTCTTGGGTATCGGTAGTGGTGTATACAATCTAGTATTTTGAATCCTTCATTTGGCAGGTTGGAAAATTTTGTAGCACTAAAAAAACTTCTTAACATCATTGTTGATGCTAGGACAAAAATATATTTCCTTCACCAATGTTGTGGTTTTATCAATGCCAAAATGTCCACCCAAACCTCCACTATGCATCTCTCTAATAAGATTCAACAACAATGAACTTCGTGGAATGCACAAACTTTGGTTCTTGAACAAGAAACCTTATTGGATGTGGAAATCCAAATATGGTGTTCTATCAATTCTCCAAGGTGCTTTGCAAGCTTTGCAAGCTTTCCAAGCCTTTTTGAAATCGGTGTCTTCTGCATACAACTCTTTCATACATTCCAAGCCAAAAACTTCAACTAACAAAGTATTCAGTAAAATTATTCTTTGGCTTAGTGCATCTGCAAATTTATTCAACTTTCCATACATGTGTTTCAAAACAAATGAGCAACTTTGCAAAAATTCTACCCATTTGGAATGATTTTGATTCAACTTACCTTGGATATTGATTTACTACAATGCCTTCAGATCAGTAAATAAGACAAACTCCTTAGGTAGAAAGTAATGTCACCATTTCTTCAAATATTGTACAATTGTATAAAATTCTTGATCATAAACAGAGTATTTTTTATTATTATCATTCAATTTCTCATTGAATAATGTAATCAATCTTCATTCTTGGCTCAAAACTTCTCCAATTGTTGATCCACTTGTATCACAATCCACTTGAAACGCTTCATTGAAATATGGAAGTGCCAAAACTAGTCGTTCGGACACATTTTTCTTCAAGTCTTCAAATGACTTCATGGTTGTTGTTGTCCACTTGAAAATCCCCATTTTCATGCATTTAGTAAGTGGTGAAAAAATCTCACTGAAATTTCTAATAAACTTTGTATAGAATATTTTCAATCCATGGAAACTTCTCACATCAAACATACACTTATGGGTTGGCCATTCCAAAATAGACTTACATTTTCGGAATTTATCTTCAAGATCTCCTTGGACATCACAAATCCCAACTACACTAACTTCAAATTGATCAGCAGTTTCTCTTCCCTCACTCTCTCACATGTTACAAGTGTTCTTCTTTGGTTTTATTGAAAATAAAAAATTCCATCTACGTATGCAACAACAATTCATTCATAACTCTCATGAAGGAATCTACTTACCCAAAAATAATTTCAAAAATTCATTCATAACTCTCATGAATGTGTTGGGTGCATTATTTAGCCAAAATGGCATACCTAACCACTTAAACAATTTGTCCTTGGTCTTGAACATTGTCTTCCATTCATCAATTTTCCTTATTTGAATCTGATGGTAAACACTTTTCAAAACAATCTTTGAAAATTACTTGGCCCCACTCAAACAATCCATGAGGTTATCCATCCTTGGTAAAGTAAATATGTACTTGATAGTAATCTTGTTAATAGCAAATGAATCAGTGCACATTCTCCATTTACCTCCTTTCTTGGGTGTCAAAATTGTAGGTACAACACATGGACTCAAACTTTCCATGATCAATCCTCTTTCAAGAATCTCTTGCACATGCTTAGTTGCTTCCTCATTCTCTGTTGGAGTCATTCGATAAGGAGATTTATTTGGTAGACTTGATCCTAGTATCAAATAAATTTGATGTGATATACTCCTTAAGGGAGGTGAACCTGGCAGTAAATCATCTCCCACAATATCTTTAAATTCATTCAACAAAGATGGAATTTCTAGTGGCACACAGCTCCTCTTTCCAATCTATAGAACTTGTCTTGGCATTAAGGCCAAACAAAAATGGGTCATTTTTTGTTCTCGCATAAATTCTTTGGTTGAACACATCATAATGTGATTATAGCTACAAACATTTCTTATGTTATTTCTTTTATTGTCACTACCACCTGACTCAGCCTCCACCATTGGATCCAATCTGTATCGTTGTCCATCTTTTAAAAATTCATAAGTATTCTTCTGTCCATCATGGAAAACTTTTATGTCAAACATCCATGGTCTTTCGAGTAGTACATGACAAGCATTCATCTCCACTAGGTCACACAATACCTTCTCACTAAACTTTCCAATCTGAAAACTCAAAAAACATTTCTTAATCATAGTCACTTGTTGTCCTTTTTTCAACTCTGAGACCTTATATGGGTTCAGATGTGAAATTATTTTCAATTTCAATTTCTCCATTACTTATGTGGATACTAAATTTTCTATACTTTCATCATCGATGACAAGATGACAACACTTATCTTGAATTTTGCACTTAGTTTTGGACACTCTCTTCCTCAGTTCAAGTTCTTTGGCTTCCTTGGTCTTAGGATTGAGTAATATTCATATGGACATCAGGTTTTCTCATTGATTTTGTTGAAGTACTTATGCATTTCCACCAACCACTATTGTCTCATCTGCTTGGGTAACTTGTGTTATGGCTTCATTTCTTCTCATTGCATTTTTCCTATCTGAACATTATGATGCTTTGTGATGCAGGAGCATCATCAGCAAAGCCACATGGGATGACAGCACAGTGCCTAGCACGCCTTTTGAGTAAGATTTAAAATTTTGAAAGATGGCATATCTCATAGAACTTCTGAGTAAATGATGGATCAGAGAAGTTTTAATGTTGGGAGGTTGAACTATCCCGTCAAACTAGAAGAGATCAAATCGTCCTTGAATTATTTAATTTTGGCATGGATCTAAACATTCACCTTAATTGTTTGTCATAGACGTTTATGTCATAGGACTTAAGTAGCTGTAGAACTTAATTTCGATCATGTAGTTAGTTGGAGGAAACCCAAGAGGACCTCTTGTATCTATAGGTGCATTGTATACCTGAAGAAGGTTAGTTGCAGATTAGGAGGAGATAGTTGTTACTGAATGTAAGTTTTTTTTATCAGGATGTGGCCATTTACATTTTAAGATATATAATAGAGGGATATTGACCCAATGAATGGTGTTGCTATTGTTTACATTTTCCCTGTTATTTTATGTTTTCTTGACTGAATGAGTTATGTTTTTAAGAATATGAAACTGTGAAGCATTTGAATAAGCTTCAATTGTTTCTCGTCATGAGTTCATGCAAGGTGTGAATACAGTCCACAAGAAGTGTGTTGATAGAGTCTGTTTCGACCCAGAATCTTAGAAGAGATAGCATGAAACTTTCATTTGCAAGGAGTGCAAAGGGATTGTTGCAAGGTGTGCACAATCGCCTGCAAGAAGTTAAGTCTTGCATAGAAATCTATTGCAAGGAGTGCACAGATTGGAAGTATGACTAAGTGTCAGAGTAACCCTCTGAGGAGTCAAAGGGGTCAAGAAATAAAACTCATGAGAGACAGCGGGGAGAAATCTTCAAAGGAGGTGAAGCTCTGAATATTTTGCAAGTCATCGGCTAAGATCCGTCGAGGAGGGAGTGGGATCATTGCAGATCATTGGATCTGGGAAAAGTGCAAGAGTTTTAAGTCTTTGTGTGCACACAGGAGCAAGGATTCATCGAAGTCCTGAAGAGGTTAAGGACCATCCATCGTCCATAGGGACAGGTGGTGTAAGATCCATCACTCTAGAGTGAGTGCACTTCGAAATTTGTGTGGATAAAGAGAAATCAAAATCACTGAAGAGCCAAAGGCTTAAATAGATATAGGTCATTGGTTTCCAAGAGATACGTGTCGACAGATCTCAGACTTCAGGGAAATTCACTTCGGAAGGTTTCGATCGTGGAATGTGACAAACTCCCGAAGTCTCAAAGGTCGAAGGAGATCACAACCATCCATTTGAGGGAGACACGTGGGGGGAGGATATTACCTCCGTCAGTTCAATGCTCCAGAAGTGTAAGGTGTTGGAGCGAGCAGAATGGTTGAAGCTCGAACTCCCGAAGTCACTGTGAATCATTGATTTGAGCAGGGTTTATGGACCGTCGATCCCATCGTGGATTCGACGCTCTGTGAGTTTAGAACTCTGGGGATTTGTGGAGAAGTGTTTCCAAATTTTTTCGAAGTCAAAAGTCTGAAGTGCTTTAGAAGGTTTATCCTGGGTCATAGCCAAGGTCACACACAAATAAGGAGCTAGTGCATGTTAGTGTGAGATTTTGAAAAGGGTGCTAAGAAAGAAGGACTGTGGATAACCTTTGATCTGAGAACAAAAAATTGACAGTGGGGAATCATTGTGGGGAGCAAAGGAAAAATTAGTGAACGTGCTAGTTCGCGGCCTGCTACTCACTAGCATCATTGATCTCGTCGGGACAGGGGATCAACGACCACGATCCAATCGAGATTGGGTGAGAACTTTTCTAATTGTAGGGACAAAACTCTCTGATAAAGAGAGAGCACATTCGTTGCTCGCAATTACTATGAACCGTTGATCAACGGGAAAATCGATAACGATCATATTGTGACCATGTACACCCTGAGGGTGATAACAGGGCCTGTGTTCGATTGAGTTTGAGACTAGCAAGGTCCCAAGGAGCTAATCCAGCTCGAGAATATTTACCGATCCTTGACCAGGAGGTTGAGCAGCCACGAGGGAGACAAGGGGGGTTTGCGTCAAGTGATATCAGAGCCTAATTTTGTTTCAGGTAGAAAAAATAAATAAAAATAAAATAAAACTCAAATTTTTCCTCTGTGTGTGAGAGCTAGCCAACACAATGCCATGAAGGAGACACGTGGAGCCACCTGTATCCAATCGTGTTGTAGAACGAGAAATTAGAGAACTGCATGCAAGGTTGGAAGAAACTCAAAGGAGAGCACCTGATGTTGGAGACGCCAATGAGGCAGAAAGTGAAGAGACAGAGGTTGAAGAAGCTACAGGGGGAGATGTTGTCGAAGAACGCTTACTGAAAGTTGTTGTGAAGTTGGGAGCTAGAGAAAAGATAGACATCCCAATGTATGAAGGCAATTTGGATGTTGAAGAGATGTTGGACTGGATAAGTTCCATGGAAAAGTATTTTGATTATGACGATGGCGTTGAGGAAAATAAGGTGAGAGATGTTGTCACCGTGTTGAAAGGACATGCAGCACTATGGTGGGACAAACTGGAGGATTATAGACTGATCCGGATTTATTTTCGGCATGAAATGAGAGCGGAGATATAATAAAGAAACACACAGAGATATTGCAGATATCCAATAATATAAAATAAATGTATCAGAGATGCAACCATAAAAACAGATATACATTAATACATGATTTCTATTAATAAAAGAAATGTACAGAGACTGTAAAAATACAGAGTGAAAGACTTGCTAGAATGGTGGTAGCTTATCTCTGAGAAGAGATGTGATGGCTACTCGCATTTGCAAGAAGATGATCACAATGAGGCTCTGAAGGCCTTTTTACAATAAAAAGGAATTTCAAAAACCCTATACATCCAAAAACCTAACCCTAGGAGATGAAGCGCCAAAATTCATGTGGGCCCAATTTGGGTAAGTTAGTACATCAACTTCCCGGGGTCGTAACTTTTGCATACGATCTTTGTTTTAGGCGTATGATAGCCCATTGGAAAGGTATCATAGAGGATATTAATTTTGGGGGCTCAATTAGGCCTTTAGATATCCTTGAGAATCTCGACCCCAAAAAACCTTCATTTGGGCCCTCAAAATGGCCCCAGAAGTTAAAAACTGCTAAAAATAGTAAATTGCCAAAATTGGCATAAACCTGTTTTGAGCCAGTTAGAAAAGGTGGGTGGCCACCTATATCCACTTGGATAAATCCTCCCTCCTTAGGAAGCAATGGTATCCATTGCGTTGAGTGCCTGGGGGAGAGGAAAAAGTGTTTGCTGAATCTGAATCTTGGTGAGTTGCTTACCTTGCTGGAGACATTACACTACTCAGTTTGTGGAAGGCTATCACGAGCATGTGGATGGAAGGGTTGGACCCTTTTAACCAGTCTGGATATATGATATTATTTTTTATATAAGTAATATTTACACTTTTCTACAATCTTGTCGACCTACTTTAGTTGGATAGAAGGTGCTTGGGTCGAGGCTATAGTGGTTGCAGTATCCTTTGGTTCACCTTTTGAATAGATTGTGAAGAAGCTGGATTTTGTACTATGAGATACTACCTTGCGGCACTTTTTAGGTGGAACAGTATTCAAAACTACCTCTGGTATTATGTAGAGATGACCCCCCCAGAGAAACAATGACACTGCGGGGTCGAGACTCATAAACAGCATGGCGCTTCCACATATATGGTTGGACCAAGAGAACATCACAGACATCCAGTGGGGCAACATCACATAATACCTCATCCTTGAGGGGCTGGATGACATATGACAATCAACACTTCTGGCTGACACGAAGATCTCGTCCTTGGCGAAGCCACCCGATGTTGTATGGTTGCAGGTGTGGTGTTGTCGACAATCCCAATTGTCTAACAAACTCTGCTGAGATGAGGTTCTTTTGGCTTCCTCTATCAACAATAAAATGCAGTGGGGTCCCCTTCACCCACATCTGTGAATGAAAAATTCGCTCCCCCTCTTCAAGATCTGTTAGTTCTTTTGGTTGAAGTGTTGTGGTCGCAACAATAGAAGTGGGGTCTGCATCGATGATCTGTCTTTTACCAGTATTTTCAGAATCAGATTTTGAATCAGGGTTCAACTCCTTGTCTTTGATCTCGGACACCAATGACTATTTTGAGCGACATTCAATGGTGTTGTGCCAAGGGATTTTGTGGAAATCGCACCAATTTCTGGTGTCCTTATTTATCTTCCTGTGACCCTTGCTTTCTTGTGACTTGGACTGGTTTTCAGGAGACTGTTTGTTAGGGTCATCTTTGTCATACTTTGGTTGTTGTGGATTTGCATACCCAAACTGATCCAGGTGGATATCGGGGGCCACCCACCTTTTCCAAATGGCTCAAAACAGTTTTCTGGCCATTTTGGCAATTTACTATTTTTAGCAGGTTTTCACTTCAGGGGCCATTTTGAGGGCCTAAATGAAGTTTTTTCTAGATCAAGGTTCTCAATGATAGCCGAAGGCATATTGAGCCCCCAAAATGAATCTCCTCGACGATACCTTTCCAACGAGCTATCACACACCTAAAACGGAGATTGGATGTGAAAGTTACGACCCCGGGAAGTTGATGCACCAACTTACCCAAACGGGGCCCACATGACTTTTGGCGCTTCATCTCCTAGGGTTAGGTTTTTGGATGTCTAGGAATTTTGGCATTCCTGATTATTTTAAAAAGGCCTCTAGAGCCTCATTGTAACCATCTTCTCACGGATGCGAGTAGCAGCCACATCTCTTCTCAGAGATAAGCTACCAGTGCCCTAGCTAGTTTATTTCCATTCTGTCTGTAAGCGTATTTCAGTCATTTGTTATTAATGAAATGAAGTCTTATTTCTGTTGCATCTCTGCGTTTATGTGTATTTCTATATTTCATTGTGTTCCTACATAAATCTGGATCAGTGGTATCAGAGCAGGCTGCTCTTGATCATTTTTCAGTGCATGTCCCCGACGGGGTCCGAGTATAGCAAGTTGGGTCTCGAGCTTGTCTCTCTTGAGGACAATCGCTCTTGCACACCCAAGAAACCCTCAATGGCGGAAGAAAATAAAAACGATGGAGCAGACGATCCTATTAGTCTGTTGCTTGAGCAAGCTCTCACGCGACAGAGGGACGAAATGATGGAGAATTTTTTCCACATCCTTCAATGCATGTCGATAGCATCAGGCGCATCTTCATCAAGCAACCACTTTGGAGGCACCTCAGCTTTCAAGGTACAGGTTAATTTTGATATTCCTGTATTTG
>ML796678.1:199161-209730 GCA_009831015.1 Picea engelmannii
AGAAATCGTGTATTACTGTATCTCTGTGTTTATGGTTGCATCTCTGATATATTTCTGTTATATTACTGGATATACGCGATATCTCTGTGCATTTCTTTATTATATCTCCGCTCTCATTTCGTGCCAAAAATAATCCGGATCACGAACTCCCATTTTTCTGGTGCTTAAATTTCTGCTCGATTTTAACAACATATCGATAAGCAGCACCGAGTGATGAGATGTCCAGAAAATCCATTTCAGTTTGGATGTATATGTGTAGAGCCCCATGGTATTTCACAACCAATTGTCGTTTGGAGTCTTTGATACCCAGCTTGGTGTGCAAGGTATGGAAGGTATTGGTGAACTCTGGAACTGCTTGGCCCCTCTCTTGCCGCAATGTGGTCCATCTCATGTACTGGTCCTCATAGTTGCCAATAGGGTAATACTGTTCCTTTACTGCATCCACACAAAAAATCCCAAGTGGGCTTGGCCCCATATATTCCAGACTCCTCTATGGAAATTTTCTCCCAGTAAGTTTCCCACCAATGTTTGACATGGGGGGGGGAGATTTAAGGAGTGCAAAGGTGATCTTTTCTCTATCGGAAAAAATGTGAACAAAGAAATAACCTTCTATCATATTTAACCATTTGTCTAGGGATTCTGCATCTATCTGTCCTTCAAATACAGGAATATCAAAATTAACATGTACCTTGAAAGGCGAGGTACCTCCAAAGTTGCCTCTTGATGAAGATGTGCATGTTTCTATCAGCAGGCATTGAAGGATGTGGGAAAAAATCTCCATCATTTTGTCCCTATGTCGCGTGAGAGCTTTCTCAAGCAACAGATTGATAGGATCGATTGCTCTTTCATTTTTCTTTTCTTTCGCCATTGAGGGTTTCTTGGGTGTGCGAGAGTGATTGTCCTAAAGAGAGACAAGATCAAGACACAACTTTTTATACTCGGACATCATTGGGGACATGCACTCAAAAAATGATTAAGAACAACCTGCTATGATACCACTGATCTGGATTTATTTTCATCATGAAATGAGAGTGGAGATATAATAAATAAATGCACAGAGATATCGCAGATATCCAATAATATAACATAAACATATCAAAGATGAAACCATAAACACAGATATACAGTAATACATGATTTCTATTAATGAAAGAAATGTATAGAGACTGTAAAAATACAGAGTGAAAGACTCGCTAGAATGGTGGCAGCTTATCTCTGAGAAGAGATGTGACAGCTACTCGCATTCACAAGAAGATGATCACAATGAGGCTCTAAAGGCCTTTTTACAATAAACGGGAATGCCAAAAATCCTAGACATCCAAAAACCTAACCCTAGGAGATGAAGTGCCAAAAGTCATGTGGGCACCATTTGGGTAAGTTAGTACATCAACTTCCCGGTGTCATATTTTTTGCATATGATCTCCATTTTAGGTGTATGATAGCCCGTCGAAAAGGTATCATTGAGGAGATTCATTTTGGGGGATCAATCATGGCTTTGTCTATCATTGAGAAGCTCTATCCCAAAACACCTTCATTTAGGCCCTCAAAATAGCCCTAGAAGTTAAAAACAGCTAAAAATAGTAAATTGTCAAAATTGCTAGAAAACTGTTTTGATCCAGTTGGAAAAGGTGGATGGCCACCAATATCCAACTGGATCATAGACAAAGAAAAGGTGAGAAAAAGATTAAGATTTTGTATAGAATGGTATCCAAGTTGAAGACTAAGTTCATGACCAAGGATTATCAGATAAATATGTTCAGGAGAATGCAGAACTTGAGACAGAAAGGAATGACAGTGAAAGAGTACACAGAAGAGTTTTACAAGCTAAACATTAGGACTAGACAGAGGGACAAAGATGAAGAGAAAAATTACAGGTACATAAATGGCCTGATATACGATATCCAAGATGAAATCATCATGATGTTGGTGAGGACAGTAGAGGAAGCATATCAATATGCATTGAAAGCAGAGGAGAAGTTCGCCAAAAAGAAAATCCAGTGAGGCAAAGGTAAAAGCTCGAACAAAGGTAAAAGATTTTCCCATGATAAGGCACAGAATCCCAAGGGTGAGGATGAGAAAACCCACAGACACTCAGAAAGAGGATGAAGCTCCAGAGGGAGACAGCCTGGTGGAAGAAATTTTTTCTCCAGAGGAAGAGGAAGAAGTAGAGGAGGAGAGATAATATGTTATACCTGTGGAAAACTGGGATACAAGTATTGGGAATTTCCCGAGAGAAAGAAAGAAAGAGGAGGTGAAGCTCACATTTCAAAATCACAAAAAAGGAATGTTGAAGCAGAAGGTGCAGAGGATGGAAAATATTTGATGTTGAGGAAGGTTCTCTTCAATCCAGAACTAGAAGTTGAAAAACCAATGCAGAGGAACAGTTTATTCAAGACAACTTTCAAGACTAAAGACAGAGTATGCAAGGTGATAATTGACAGTGGGAGAACTAGTAATATAGTATCCACAGAGATGGTGGAGAAATTGGAGCTCAAGACAACTGCACATCAAAATCCATTTAAGGTCTCGTGGTTGCAAAAAGGACACCAGGTAATGGTAACTAAACAATGCCTTGTTGAATTTAAAATAGGTGGATATAGAGATGAGATTCTATGTGATGTAATTCCCATGCATGTATGTCATGTTTTGTTGGGAAGGCCATGGAAGTTTGAGAGGAATGTCATTCGTGATGGGAGAAAGAACACTTACACTTTGGAAAAGAATGGTAGGACACACATGTTGTTGCCAATATAGGAGAAGAAAGTACAGGAAAAATCCCATTCCAGAGAGTGTATGGGATGATGCCAAGAGGGGTATCAGAATTGAGAGACATGGAGCAGAGTGAATTCAGAAGTGTTGGAGTAGAATACTTTGTTGCAGAAATGCAGAAGATTTATGATCATATCAAGGAGCAGTTGCAGAACAACAATGCAGAGTATAAACGCAGAGTTGATCATCACATAAGAGAACTTCAATTTGAAGTGGGAGATCAAGTCTTAGCACACTTGAGGAAGGAAATTTTCCTAAGAGGAGCATATAACATGTTGAAGTTGAAGAACATTGGACCATGCAAGATCCTAAGAAACTTTGGTAACAGTGCTTATGAGGTAGAGCCGCCATAGGATGTGGGAATATCACCCATATTCAACATTTCAGACATGTATCCTTACAGGTAAGATAAGCCAGAGAGATAAAAATACCAAGAGAAGATTCAGTGGGAGAAGCAGATGCATGTAGTAGAAAAGCCACAGATGGAGAAGATTGTTGATCAAAGGATTGGCAAGAAGACTAGGAGGAGGACCTATTTCAAATATTTGGTCAAGTGGAACAGACACCCGATAGAAGATGCCAATTGGGTAAGCGAAGTTGATGTCCAAAAGCATGGAAGGTCAGTGCAGGAGCTCATGGACATGAGTCCATGAATTTTCTACCCATAGGAGTATGATGCAGGAGCATCATCAGCAAAGCCACATGGGATGACAACACAACGCCTAACGCGCCTTTTGAGTAATATTTCAAATTTTGAAAGATGGCGTATCTCAAAGAACTTCTGAGTAAATGATGGATCATAGAAGTTTTAATGTTGGGAGGTTGAACGATCGTGTCAAATGAGAAGAGATCAGATCATCCTTTAATTATTTAATTTTGGTGTGGATCTGAACATTCCCCTTAAATTGTCTATCATGGATGTTTATATAAGAGGACTTAAGTAGTTGTAGAATTTAATTTTGATCGGGTAGGTAGTTGGAGGAAACCCAAGAGGACCTCTTGTATATGTAGGTGCATTGTATACCTAAAGAAGGTTAGCTTCATATTAGGAGAAGATAGTTGTTACTGAATGTAAGTTGTTTTATCAGGATGTACCCATTTACATTTGAACATATATAACAGAGGGATATTGACCCAATGCATGGTGTCGCTATTGTTTACATTTTCCCTGTTATTTTATGTTTTCTTGAATGAATGAGTTATGTTGTTAATCATATGAAACTGTGAAGCATTTGAATAATCTTCAATTGTTTCTCTCCGCGAATTCATGCAAGTCGTGAATACAATACGCAAGAAGTGCATTGACGGAGTTTATTTCGACCCAGAAGCTCAGAAGAGATAGCATGAAACTTCCATTTGCAAGGAGTGCAAAGGCACTATTGCAAGGTGTGCATAGTCACCCGCAAGAAGCTAAGTCTTGCGTAGAAATCTATTTCAAGGAGTGCACAGATTGGAAGTTTGACTAAGTGTCAAAGTAACCCTTTGAGGAGTCAAAGGGGTCAAGAAATAAAGCTCAGGAGAGACAGGGAGGAGAAATATTCAAAGGGAGTGAAGCTCTGAAGGTTTCACAAGTCATCGGCTAAGATCCATCGAGGAGGGAGCGGGATCATTGCAAATCGTTGGATATGGGAAAAGCGCACAAGTTTTAAGTCTCTGCGTGCACACGAGAGCGAGGATTCTCCAAAGTCCCGAAGAGGTTAGGGACCATACATCATCCAGAGGGACAGGTGGCATAAGATCCAGGACTCCAGAGTGAGATCACTTCGGAATTTGTGTGGATAAGGAGAAAGTGAAATCGTCGAAGAGCCGAAGGCTGAAATAGATCCAGATCATTGGTTGCCAGGAGATACGTGTCGGAAAATCTCAGAACTTGGGGAAAGTCACTTCAAAAGGTTTTGATCGTGGAGTGTGACAAACTCCCGAAGTCTTGAAGGCCGAAGGAGATCGCAACCATCCATTTGAGGGAGACACGTGGGGGGAGGATATTACCTCCATCGGTTCAGTGCTCAGGAAGTGTAAGGTGTTGGACTGAGTAGAATGGCTGAAGCCCAAACTCCCGGAGTCACTGCGAATCATTTATTTGAGCAGGGTTTATGGACCTTCGATCCCATCATGGATTCAATCAAGATTGGGTGAGCACTTTTCTGATTGCGGGGAAAGAACTCTCTGATAAAGAGCAAGCACATTGGTTGCCCGCAATTACTGTGAACCATCGTTCGACGGGAAAATTGGTAACGAGCAAATTGTGACCGTGTAAACCCCAAGGGTGATAACAGAGCATGTCTTCGATTGAGTTTGAGACTAGCAAGGTCCCGAGGAGCTTATCCAACTCAATAATATTTAACGATCCTTGACCGGGAGGTCAAGCAACCCCGAGGGAGAGTAGGGGGTTTGCGTCACTTTGTGACCCTCTACTCGGCATCTATAACATGTAATCACATACTTCCATCTGCCAAAACCTTTGCCTCTTCTAGCACCACTTCCTCCTCTTGTATTTTGACCGTTGGTTGCTTCATCCTCCTTTTCACTACTTCTAGCAGCACTTGCTCTGCCCTTGCCTCTAGTTCATTTTCCCTGAAACTTCTATCACAACCTTCCATCAATATTTTCTTCCACCTTCAAAGCAACTTGACAGGCTTCATCTACATTAAGAAAGTAATGTGTACTCATTTCATCATGAAACTGATACTTCAATACATTTATGTACCTTGCCACTCTTTGGTATTCTGGTTCCTTTATCTTTGATCTGAGTAACAGTTCAAACAATTCATTAGTATATTTACAAATATATGTTTTTTTTCTGCCTTGAATTTGGCACTTGCTTGCACAAATTCTATTGGCGATCGACAGATAGGAATTTCTTCTTGATTTTGCTCATCATCTTCCTCTAGGTTCTAATATTTTCATTTCTATTGTCTACCTTGTCCTTCTGTAACATATCCCACTAAAGTGCAACGTGACCCTTTAGCTTGGTCATCGAAAATCGAACCTTATTGGGATGTTGAACATTTTCATACTCAAAATATTTGTTGAGCTCTCCTATCCATTCGATGAGAGTATCATCTTTCAAACTACCATCGTAGCATGAAAATTCCACCCTTTCACTACCTCTGTCTTTCAGAAAATATATTCAATGTATTGTTGGCTCCACTTCTTCAACATTTCTCTCTTCTTCTTCAAGCTCATCCTCAAACTCTGAATCTGTTTTAGCATCTCCAATCCTTCTATTTTCTTTATTAACAAGACAATGTTTTTTAAACAAAAACTGAAATTTGTTTAATAACAAGACATAGTTATTATTTTACAATCTCACTACATACCAGAAAAATCTGGCACAATCCTCATCCTTTATTCAATGACTGGGTGGGTTTTCTCTATTCCATGCGGTGAATCCCAAAATTGATGTTAATGCCTCCATGTTGTTTTTTCTGCATATGTCCCTCTTTTTCCCTTCACATGTTTCCTCTTCTTCTCGTTGTCTCCCCAATCTCTTTGTCTCCCCCGTTAGTATTTTTTTCTTCTTGGAAAACTGAACAATCCCAGTTGTTCCACTTCTTCAATCATCGCCCCAACACGCATTGAGACTCAAAAGTTATGACAGTTCGCTTCCTCAAAATTGTTTCAACTTGCCCTTGCAATTTACTCCCAATTCCCACAAATTTCATCCAAGGCACGTGGAACTACTCCCACCACCTTCTATGGATTCTAATCTAAGACACATGGAGTCATGACATGATTTAACCCACAATACAAACATAAGTTGTAGCGCACCTAGAATTTGTAATATGACAGAAGTTTCGACATTGGTGTTGCAGCATTGACATGTTGCAACAACATGATTTGTAGCATTTGATGTGTTCCAGCAACAGGAGTTTTAGCATTTGACGTGTTGCAACAAAAAAAGTTGCAACACTTGACACGTTGCAACAACCAAGTGTTACAACATTCGTGTTTTACGACAATAGGAGTTTCAACACTAGAATGTTGCAGCAATAGAAGTTTCAACACTTATTTCAACCTACTAATTTGAATTTGAAATGTTTTTGGTTGATGAAGATTGCTTGAGTCCGCCCCGGATGGGGTGCCACGCATACAGGTTGAACCACGTGGAGGAGGCGTGGGGGAAGCCATTTATAATGGCCCTCACCACACTTACAACCATTTATGAATGGCACCACCTCCATCTACCTCCGCCAGTTTGATGGGGCTTCACACGAGTTTTCGTAGGACGGATAGCCAGATCATTAAGCTCATGGCTATCATGGTTGCCATTATAATTCACCCGTCCCGTTGCAATTTCGAAAGCGAATTTGAAGTTTGGTGAGCAGTGGTCTAGCAGTGGAGGTTTCGGTGTTCTGGCCTTGCTCCTCACTCCTACCATGTCGAGGCAGCGAGGGAAGCCCCGTAGAGGATCCGGCTGGAATGTCGCCGATTCCAGAAGGAAGCGGCATGGAAATTTTAAACGCGTTGTGCGTTTGGCCAGGCAGAAACGGCGTAGGATGATCACAGTTGCTAGCTCACCCCCAGGAACTCGCATGGAAGAAGACCCGGACTTGGACCTCCCCTCAGACTTCTCGGAGAGTAAGATGTTCATGGTACCAGATAATTGGGACCCCCCAACCAGTTTTGTTGCACCAGCAGCACTGTCCCGCACCACAGGACTCCCAGGTTCTTCTGTAGCGCCAAACGATGAGTACACCAACTGCATGGTCGAGGAGGAGCCACCGAGAAGCTACATAGGTTTGCAGGCGAGCGCGGGAGGGCCGGAGGCGAAAGAAACAAACAAGGAGGTGAAGGAAACAAATAAGGAACCGGAGGCACTGGCCTCGCCATCACCTCTGCACCCGGAGATTCTGCAGCTGATCTTTGAGGTTCGTAGTCTAGTCGATGACCAGCTCTTCAGAGCGGTTTGCGTCAGCCAGAGACTGGATATGCTCTACGCGGCCTACTCCAACGCCACTCCTCGACAGCAATGTCCGACCTGCTCTCAGCCATTCACCATCCCAACCAGCAGTGGAAAAACGCAGGAAGCACACAAGGACACCGGGGATTAGGTTTTCTTCTGTTTCGCATGGTTTCCAATTATACTTTTGTAGTTGTTTACCAGGGTTGTTGCTCTGTAACCGTTAGCATAGTCAATACTAGAACAATAAGTTTTAGAACAGCTAGAATGATGTCAATTTTGCATGGCCACCCTGGTTTCCTTCGGGCAGGGTGGTGCAGTCATCTTTTTCTATTGCATGCTACAGTGGGTAGGCCAGCTGTCCTGTTTTCCTTTCTAGGCAGGACAGCTGGCACCTATGTGACAAATGTATGCTATTTTCTGATATTATAATACAATAGGTCCTGCCCCTTTTTACTTAAAAAAAAAAAAAGATTGCTTGAGTCCAAAAATGCTCCTGCATCAGTTTCCATTTTGATTAGGAAAATGTTTTCATTAGTATTTTCATTTATTCTACTTAGGTTATGAAATAACTAAATTGACTTGTTATATGGTAATCTATGGGTAAAAAATTACATGATTTGAAGGTTACTTCAAATTTTGAAGAAAAGGTGAAGATTATTTGACACCTTATTTGCAATTTGTTTAACATTTATCTTTGCCATATTTATTTTTTAAGAAAAAGGGTAAGTTTGTATGAGCACAAGGGTGAGATAAAGAAGGATAACTCTATATGTCCTTTTCATACTTACACTTAATTTACTTAAAGTTGAATATGATTCATTTTGGAAGTGGAAATTTGGATCTTTACTTGATTAATGATATAAGGAAATATTTTGGACAAAATTTTGATGGGTATAGAGACTTTGTGTGAGTTCACAATGTGAATTTTCATATTTACATTCAATTTATTTAAAGTTGAATATGATTCATTTTGAAAATGGATATTTGGATCTTTAGTTAGTTGATTAATGATATAAGAAAATATTTTGAACAAAAATTTGATGGATATAGAGCCTTTGTGTGAGTTCACAATGTGAAGAAGTTTAAGTATTAGTTGGATTGTAAATCATCAAAAACATGGAGATAGCTAGAATTAAAGGTAAGAAATATTAATTAGTATATATTATTTTTAAAAAATATTAATAAATATTAGTTAGTATATATTATTTTTATGTGAAAAAAAAATATGAGTTCAGTTGATTAATGATATATGATTAATGATATAAAAAAATATTTTGAACAAAAATTTGATGGGTATAGAGCCTTTATGTGAGATAAGAAAATATTTTGAACAAAAATTTGATGGGTATAGAGCCTTTATGTGAGTTCACAATGTGAAGAAATTTAAGTATTAGTTGGATTGTAGATCATCAAAACATGAAGATAACCAGAATTAAAGGTAAGAAATATTAATTAGTATCTATTATTTTTAAAAAATATTAATAAATATTAGTTAGTGTATATTATTTTTTTATGTGAAAAAAAATATGAGTTCAAAATATGACGAGGTTAAGTATTAGCTAGAGTTAACTTCAAAATATGAAAAAGTATAAATATTAGATAGAGTGTAGATCATCCCCATTAAAATATGAATAAGTATAAATATTAGATAGAGTGTAGATCATCCCCATTAAAATATGAATAAGTATAAATATTAGATAGAATGTAGATCATCCCTAATGTGGAGAGCGTTATGAATTCAAATATGAAGAAAATTAAATATTAACTAAACTATGAAGAAAATTGAGTATCATTGGTTTCATGATTATTGATGGATAATAGTATAGATTATTTTTTGATATGGATAGTATTATAGGTTTAAACTATAGAGAAGATTTTTACATAAAAAACATTAATGATGTGATTAAGGATACATTTTAATAATAAACGAATATATGAACGTGACATGTTTTAAAGTTGAAATTTAAATGTGTTGAAATTTAAATATGAAACATTATAAATTGAAATTTTTAAATTTTAAAGAAGATTTTTACATTCAAAAAACGTAACATGTTTTTAAGTTGAAATTTAAATCTGTTTTAAAGTTGAAATTTAAATCTGTTGAAATTTAAATACGAAGCATTATAAGTTGAAATTTAAATCTGAAGCATTATAGGTTTAAACTCTAAAGAAGATTTTTACATCCAAAAAAGTAACATGTTTTTAAGTTGAAATTTAAATATGAAGCATTGTAAGTTGAAATTTAAATCTGAATCATTATAAGTTTAAACTCGATTTTTGCATTCAAAAAACATTAAAAATATTAATGACAAAAAACATTAATGATGTGATTAAGAATATATTTCAATAAAAAAATATATCAACATTAATGATGTGATTAAGTGAGAATAGAAAATATATTTTTAAAAATAAGTAGAAAAAACATCATTTTTATTTTTAATTAATGGAATATAATTTATGAAATAAGTAAAAATATATATTTTTTAATTAATATTATTCTTTATTAATATTTACTTTTGTAATATGGAAAATAAAATATTTTCATTTATTTAAAAATTACATTAATTATTTTATTTGTTGATTTTTTGAATTAACCAATATTTTATTTTATTTTATTTTATTAAAATGTTTTTTTTATCAATTATTATATTTTTATTATTATTAATATCATAAGTATTCAAATTGTTTGATTAATATCTTTGTGAAATTAATTTTCTTGTATTCGAAAGTTATGACTTTGTACATTTGCATAATGTTATTAGATAAAGATTTTATTTCTTCTAAAATATATATAGCAAATCATAGCATAGTATAGAAGTGTCGTCTCAACACAACATCCTCCCTATTTTTTTTTATTCACTTCAAAACACCATTACTTTAAGAGAAGAAATTGC
>ML796678.1:215385-232366 GCA_009831015.1 Picea engelmannii
CTTAGGTGATGGTAGCACTATATAAAGGGGTTCAAGCAATGTAATAGGATATGAAGAGAAATATTGTATTTGGAGCGGTAGCTCAATAGGAGGATGCCCCCTCGAAGAGGCAAGTGAACAGGAGAGGATCCCTTCCATAATAGAATCCATTGTATGGTGTTTCCCTACCTCAAGGGTTTGATGGTAATAAAAGAGATTTTGCATATTGTTCTTCTATATTTATTGTGGTGATTTTGTATTCAGCCTTGGGTTCTTAACAATCCACTGCACAGATACTATACTAAACTCTAGTCTACGCATTATCACTTGAATTACCATGCTCAACCTCAAGCTAAGTTGTGTTGCACTAACTTTCTCCTTTAATCACAACTTTAAGCAGCGGAAGTAAATCAAACAAATGTGCACTAGTGTACTGATCACACGACACTAATGTGCGAGCAACCATCCTCACGTCTCACACCAAATATATTATCCTTGTGCATGTAGACTGCTTCCCAGTGCACACAAGAAATCCAAACTCTGGTGCACACAGAATATTCTCTACGTGCACAACCTTTCAACATTCCCCATAGGCTCATACCAAAAACATAAGGTTAGCTTATAGTAAAACTACCAACATATGTCATACTCATGCACAACTACAAATACATGGTATAAGTAGCATACTTACATGCACAAGCATCATTAAACAGAATAAAAAACATTACTTATATGTGACAACATACAAGAATTAACCCATATCATGCATAGATAAACAAGTACATAGTAATCAAGATAAGCACATAAGAACACTTATCTTTTATGTGTTAAAATTTTGGTATGCTCGTTTTACCATAGACAATGTTACACCATTGTCACCCAACCATAGGCACTTACACATACCACCCCTGAGAACAGTAACATTTTCTTAGATAGATTCCATACCTGAAGCAAGTCCTATCAAATAAACCCTAGCTAGAAATACCAACACAACTACAGCGGCAACACAATACCAAGATAGTGTACCTTTACCAAGAGAAGCGCACAAGAGAAAGATACCAAAAATACTAAGCAAGGAGAGACTTCACCATTGTAGTTGTTGTGTCACATTCCTCAGACTTGCGCCTCCCTTTTCCCTTCATTGAATTGTTGCAACTCTTGCACCTTCTAAACTTTCACCTTGATTGTAGAGTAAGTGAGTGTGTATCAAATGAGCTAGCACCTGCCTTTATTTATACTAGTCTGTCAAGTGAATTTTCAAGTGGGGCCGACTTCTCTTTCTGGAGACTTCTAATTCTTTATTATTATTCTCCTTGAGTCGAATTCTCTTCTAGGGTATTTCCACATATGTTTAATGGTTCTCTTGCTTTTGAATTCTTCTTCTCTAAAAAAAAATGTTGTCATGGGGGTTAATACCTACCGTAGCTACCAAAACATCAACATTATGAAAGTCACCAACTGTGTGCATAACTCAGACATTCCTCCATGCCATAGACTTTTTTTCTCATAAGATTTCAAAAAAAGGTCGCCCCCAAGCTGGGGATTAACTCCACTAGGGAAAAATTGGTTCTTAACAACAAGCTAAGGTCTGATTCTCAAGAGACTTGTTCAGTCCTAGGTGTTCGCTGCTAAAACTAGCCCATAGTGCCTCATTACCCATGCACCTATCACACCCAAGGAAGTGTGCCCCTTCTCTACTCAACAATCCTCTGGCTTCCATACTTCCCTTCCAGGGTTACCAACAATAGGTCAGAAAGGAAGTCTCTGAGCCCTGCGACTAATTCCCAGTGCACTGAGGAACAATTCTCAGCAATAATCTCACCTGGAGAGTATGATCACAGGTTTGAAAACCCACTTCTCAACAACCAATCTCTCACCCAAAGAGAATTCTCATGGGCCTGACACATGCCTCTTCGACAATAAACTATGATTACAACCCACAACTCCAAATAAGATTATTTTTGCAGATAAGGTATTAATCAGATTTTCCATACAATCCTAGTCTGACCCCCTTCTGTTCACGAGGGATTGAAAACATGAATAATAATTCCCTCGAATAATCATAATCCCCCTAAATACTCTAAGGCCAGCAATATATATTGAATTCCTTCAAATTGACACCTGTAACCTTCAAAAGTAACTTAAGCCACTTGGTGACTCGTTCCCTACCCTTGGGAACTTAAGATAAAAATACATATCCATAACATACACTTTTCCATAAATATTATAAAATATTCCCCTAAGACTTATGTCCCACCCCCTTTTCCCTTTTTCGGTGGAGTTGGCCCCCATATCTTTTCATCTGAGTCTGTCTGTGCACAATGATGCAATATTATATTAAAAAAAGTGATTATGTTTACATGGATATACGCACTATCCTATCTGTGTCTCGACTAACCAACCTCATAATCACAATGGCTCTCCGACCTCAATACATATACATCCATATATATACATATATATAACTCAGATTTGTGCACACTTCGAGGTCATTCTCGTGCACTTACCCAGGTGTGCGCAACCCTGTGAAATGTGCGCACTTACTCAGGTGTGTGCAACACTATGAAACGTGTGCACCTTGTCTTTGATACAATGCTTCACACAATACTTAGGTGTGCACAACATCAATACTTAGTGCCAACAACTCACCAATCTAAATGCACATTTACATTTACAGTTGATACCACGACTCACTAGCTTATATCTACAATTACAAAGGGTTTCAGACCAAGGACATTGCTTTCCCCTCCCCCTTATTTATGCATTGTCCTCAGTGCATCATTTACACATGTACATAAAAAAATTCAAAAAAATTCAAAAAGATGTGGATACTCTACCTGCATAGCATCCTCGTTCTCCCAAGTTGCATCCTCGGGACCATACCAAGTCCATTGGACCTTTACTATCTCCATGTATCGATTCTGGAGCTGTTTGATTTTCCGATCCAATATGCAAACCACTTGAAAATCACCTTCTGGCTCCACCTGAATCACATTCCAATCAATAATATGATTAACATCGGGTATGTACTTCTTAAGCAATGACACATGGAAAAAATTATGAATACACAAGGATGCAGGAAATGTAAGCATATATGCCATGGGAACAATCCTTTCAAGCATTTCAAATGGCCCACAGGAGCGCACTACTAGTTTAAAAAACTTCCCCAACCTCAGGGAACTGCATCTGTCCTTCACTTTCAAAAACACGTGAACACTCTCTATGGGTTCTACCTTTATCTGTGCAACTTTTTTTCTTGTCTTGATAAACCTTTAAATCTTTCCATATCTTTATCATCTTCTCTTCCATTTCCCGAAGCAGATATGGCCCAACTACCACGCGGTCTGTTGGGTTGTCCCAACTCATTGGCGTGTTTCACTTTCTACCATAAAGTGCTTCAAATGGATTCATCTTTAAAGATGCTTGATATCCATTATTGTAAGCAAACTCTACCAAATGAAGGTAGTTTTCCCATTTTGATGGCTTATCCATCACATACATCCTCAGCATATATTCAATTACCCAATTTACCCTCTTTGTTTGACCATCTGACTCAGGGCGATAGGTTTTGTTGAAGTTTAGATTTGTTCCAAATCCTTTGAATAACCCTTTCCAAAAGTTTGAGGTGAACTTGGAATATCCATCAGACACAATTGTCTTAGGTACACCATACAACTTGGAAATTTCTCGCATGTAAATCTCAACAATGTCGGTTTCCTTGGGCGTTGACTTCACTGGAATAAAATGGGCAACTTTAGTAAGCTTGTCCACCACCACCATAATAGAATCATGTTGCTTATAAGTCCTAGGAAACTTAGTTATGAATTCCATGGTCACAACTTCCCACTTCCATTTAGAAATGGGAAAAGGTTGTAGCAAATGAACTAGATGTTTGTGCTCATCCTTGACCTTCTGACATTTAAGACATCTAGCAATAAATCAACAACTTCATTTTTCATACATAGCCAATAGTATTGTTTCTTGACAGTGACAATTTTCTTCTGATAACCTGGATGTCCAGCATAAGGAACCTTATGCATTTCGGACAATATCAGTCCCTTCAACTCCTAATCATTTGGCACATAGACTATGTGCCTATACATCAGGATCCCATCCTCTCTTAGCTCATAATCCTCATTTTTTTGTTGTGACATACCCTACTATAAAGTTTCTTTTATGTCCACGTAGCGTAGATCTGATTTGGAAACTTATAATATTTTGTCACACAAATCCAATTTATACATGCTAATGGTTATAACATACATCTCATGAATCGTCATGTTAAGTGTGTTAGCCACCTTGTTCTCTTTTCCTATGGCATGCTTTATGTCAAAGTCATGGTCACTAAGGAACTCTAACCACCTGCTTTGCCTGGCATTAAAACTTTGTTTTCCAAACAGATACTTTAGACCACAATGGTCTATTCTCAGCTCAAATATTTTACCCATAAGATAATTTTGACACATCTTCAAACAATACGTTATGGCTGCCAATTCCAATTCATGAGTAGCATAGATCCTTTCATTCTCTTTCAAATTTATTGCTTCATAGCACACCACATATCCATTCTAACTAAGTGTCCATTGAGCCCTTCCTTGCATGCATCTGTGCACACAACAAAGTCTGCATCAGGATAAAAAATTCTCAAAATTGGTGCACTTGTCAACAAACTCTTCAAGTGTTGAAAACTCCTTGCACAAACCTAAGTCTAATAATATCACATACCTTTCTTCTCCAGAGATGTAATTGGATGCGCAATAAATGAGAGTCCTTTGATGAACCTTTTGTAATACCCTGCCAATCCCATAAAGAACCTTACCTATGCGACATTTCTTAGCGTGGGTCATTCCTCGAAGGATTTTATCTTTGTTGGGTCCACAAATATTCCTTCCTTAGAAATAATATGACCCAAATAATGAATATTCCTCTGATCAAACGAACACCTTCTCAGCTTTGCATAACTTTTATTGCTCCCTCAATAGTTGCACCACCCTCCTCAAGTGTTGCTCATGCTCTTCTTCAGACCTTGAATACATAAATATGTCATCCAGAAATACAATGAAAAACTTATCTAAATAACTTCTGAAAACTCCATTCATCAAACACATGAAAATAGTTGGTGCATTTGACAACCCAAATGGAACCACTGTGAACTCATAATGACCATAACTTGTTTTGAAGGTTGTCTTACTAATGTCTTACTCTTTTATTCTCACTTGGTGATATCCAGATCTGAGATCAATCTTGGAAAATATCCTTATGCCCCTTAGTTGATCAAATAGGTCATCTATTCTTGGTAAAGGATACTTTTTCTTCATTGTTACCTTGTTTAATTGTCTGAAGTCAATGCAGAGTCTCAACATACCATCCTTATTTTTTACAAATAAAATTGGTGCACCCCAAGGAAACACACTTGGTCACATATACCCCTTCTTCAAAATCTCTTCAATTTGCATCTGCAACTCCTTCAACTCTAGTGTACCCATCCTATAAGGAGTCTTGGATACAAGAGTTTCTCCGAACATCATATTTATAGAGAAATCAATATCTCTTTTCAAAGGCAAACCCGATATCTCTTTAAATACATCCTCATACTCTTTCAATACTGTGAAGTCTTCAATACTTGGCACTTTATCCTTAAGTGCCTCTTCCATGTGTGATGCAAATACTTGGCATCCTTTCCTGTAGATTTTCTTCAATTGCAAGGTTGAAACTTCTCTGTTAGTCACAACTCTTGGAATTCCTTGAATTGTTCTTAAGTTCCCTTCCTCATCCAAACAAGTTAATGGCTTATTGTAGCAGTCCAAGACAACATGGTGCTCATCCAACCAATCCATACCAATGAGGCAATCATATGAACCCAAAGGTATAATATTTAAATCAAATTTTGTGCACAATCCATTCATTTCTATTCCACGTGCCTTGACCATCTCATTAATTTTCATTTTTACTCCTATAGCTAACTGCACCAACCAAGGTTTTCCAAGCTTGCTTCTCGGCAAATGGAATATTTCCATCATCTTCGAATCTAGATAACTATTACTAGCTCCCGATTCAGTTAAAATAGCAATGGGTTAGTCATCAATCTTACCTTCGACCTCAATCATGTGTGACTGAAACTTAGCATGCTTGTTATCCAGTGTTGCGTAAACCCTAGGCACATTTTTGCCCATGTCCTTAATTGTTGCAACTTCTTGTACACTATGCACAATCCTCTCTTTATCACCTCTTTGAGGACAATCTCTGTGCATATGATTCTCACCACAAATCCAACATTGAATCGATTATTGTCATGGATTTTGCCCCATAGTCTCTGACATTCTAGGCTCTTGGAGAGTTGTCTGTCCTTGAGAAGTATTTCTGAAAAATAGTGGCTTAGCCCCCTTCTTCCTCTGTTCCACCTTACTTTTCATCTTATATTCCCAATCCTTTTGAAAATTTGGTCTTCCTATTTGCTACTCATAAAGACACTTAGTGCACATTATAGTTTCCTCCAATGTCTTAGGGTCATCATACTATATCTTGTCATTGATAACTGAAGGCAACCCACTCGAGTACCTTTGAATTTTAACATGCTCATACTTTATGAATGTGACATATTTCAACAAATCTAAGAATCTTCTTTCATAGTCATCTATCGTCATACTTCTAAGCTTAAGCTCGAAGAACTCCTTCATTTTCTTGTCATAGTATTGCTTGGATAAGTATTTCTTTTGAAATACCTCTTGAGCTCCCTCCAAGTAACTTTCTTATCATCAATGTATTGCATTTGTACAAACTGATCCAACAACATTGATTCCTTTCTGTTTAGCTGATATATAACAATTCTCCCTTCTGCTTGCACATGATAATTATGTAGTTGGAAGTACTTCCTCATACCCAAAAACCAGGTCTCTGCATATTCATTCTTCTTGTGCTCACCATCAAAGGTAGGCGGATTGATCTTATTCATTTCTCCTTGTAGCTTGTCCTCCCCAGTCCTTCTATTATGCTTTCTGACGGGAGATGGACTCGAACTACTATGTGCTTTCCTAAAAGAATGCTTTGAGGAGTGAGGTCGATACCTATCAACACTTATTGTTTCTCTTCTTTTCTCATCATGAGACCTGCAACTTCTTGACCTACTCAACTATGTCTCCTTATCCATTTTATTTTCTATTATGTCTAGGCTTTGCATCAATTTGACATTGAAGTCATCTTGTTGCTCCTTTGCTTTCATAATCCTTTCATTATCAACCTTATAGCTTTGGACATCTTTTTGCAAGCCCTTTATGGTTTCTACCAAATTCATGCCCTCCTCCTTGGATTCTGTACTATCAACACCCAAACCAACATACAAATCCTCGAAATCTTCATCAGGATTGCAAGTCCTCTATGCATATTCCATGCGTTTGACCTTTTGCACTGATTTTGTCTAGCTTTAATCATTGATAATTCTACAAAATGTACAGACAACAAGATTTGTTAGATGAATTCAGGAATAAATTTCATGAAAAATATACACCATCTTTTCATAATCCCTTCTTTTGAATCTCATGCACACATTGGTATTCAACACACACCAATGTGCGATGTCAATATTTGACATGCCCGCGTATCAGTAATGTGCATGCATCACATTTTTTTCTCCACAGCCCCAAACCTTTAGTGCGCACACCCATGCACCATTGTTGATTGCGTAGTTCAAGTGCCAAACTCTGCAATATCGTGAGTTTAGCATGCACATGTGCACATTCTTATTTAATGAGCACCATGGCCACGCTGAAATTCCAAATTTGGCCACTTACCAGTCTAAATTTTGCCTTAAGTAGAACTCAACTCATCCAGGCTCAGTGTTGAAATTGGAGCTCTAATGTTTCTTGTTGACCTCTGGCCCATACAAGTCCATTGTTGAACCAATAGCTTTGATACCAATCTGTAACATCCCCAACCTCCCCTAGCTGGGCCATGACACACACTTCTCCTAAAGTATGCTATGATCATGCTTTGAATCACCTAAATTGTAACATCCCCGACATACTACTAAGAAATGCTACTCCAAAAATCCACTATGCAGATACTATACTAAACTATAGTCTACACAATATCACTTGGAGTAACATGCTCAACCTCAAGCTAAGTCGCGTTGAACTAACTCTCTCCTTTAATCACAACTTTAAGAAATGGAAGTAATTCAAACAACTGCGCACTAGTGTACTGATCACACAACACTATTGTGTGCACAACCATCCTAGCGTCTCACACCAAATCTATTCTCCTTGTGCGCGTAGACTTCTTCCCAGTGCGCACAAGTAATTTAGACTATGTTGCACATAGTTTATTCTCTACGCGCATGGCCTTTAAACATTCCTCGGAGGCTCATACCAAAAACATAAGGTTAGCTTACAGTAAAACTATCAACATCTGTCACACTCATGCACAACTACATATACAGGCTATAAGCACCATACTTACATGTGCAAGCAACATTGAACATAATAACAACCATTACTTATATAGGACAACATACAAAAATTAACCCATATCATGCATAGATAAACAATCACACAGTAATCAAGAATTAACCCATATCATGGGACAACATACAATTTTCTTAGAATTTAAAGCAAGTGTAGGGCACAAAGTTCTGTTTCTACACTTGGGTTTTATTGCAAGAGGAAATTTGTTTGAATGCTTACAATATATCCTCTTTCTTTTGTGGTGAATATTCCTTTGAGCTCCTGAGGATTTTTTTTCATGGAAATGGGTTTTGAGCTTTGAATCTAAGATTGAAAATACAATTGAGAGATCAGTCTCAAGCCAAAAAAACTAGATGTCATATAAATGTATGACTCACTATATCAATCAATGGATGTTTTATGAGACCAAATAATGGTTATGAGTTATTTTGTTCAGTCTTGTTTCCAATAGAATTGTTGTGCATTGTCAATGTTACAATATTATTTTCCTTGATTTATGAAAGTTGTATAAAATAAAGCATGTACATTGTAGTTTCATTTTAAATATTAGAAAATATTGAAATCAATTATTTGGAAGCATTGGTAAAAGTTAAAACACACCTAAAAGAAACTTTTTAGCAATAATCCTATTAGCAATAGTAACTGTGAAATGAAAGAGTTAAGGTGCAATACATGGTATAGATCCCATACTTTAAGAGATCAATGAAAAATCCTTGTCAATAGCTAAATTTCTAGTCCACCAAGGTTGTATCCTAGAAGTAACATTAGGCTCATTCCATATACTAACTTTTTATTTTACCCTTCTAAGTAATGTCAAGGTTGTTTTTTGGTTCTATTGAGTGACTAAAACAATTGTAGACATTTCAAACCATGGAAAATGATAATATTAATTATATTTAAACCTCCAAGATCGAATATAGGATATGTTATTTCCATTAAATAAATCCAAAATGACCAGCTATTTTAAGATCATGGGATTAATATTGTATCTCCAAATTTGAAATCCACTAGAAATCCACAAAGTCACGGGATCAATATTGTTGCTCCAACGAATCTTGAAGACTTGTTTGTCTCTAAGATAGCATCTCCTATAGTAGAGGTCCTTGATCCTTCCATATTTTCTTATATGACTGCCCAAATGCAAGCTCACAAGATCATCCATGCATATATGCATATTCTAAACTAGATGCTACCTCCCATAATTTCACAGGTATTTTCTTAGCCAATTACATAGATGCAATAGGATGAAATAGAACCTCAGGGCCTTGGTCATTGTTTGATGCAATCACTTTTCTAATCTTCCTCATATGGGTTGGGATCCCTTAGTAGAATGTCACCTCATTGTGTGGATGTGGAACATCATAATGCATGTGGGTCTCTCCTATCACTAGCTATGGGTGCAACCTTAAATTCAAGAATTGCTACTTTTTCCTAGAGTAGAAAATAGAGCCACGGTTCTTGTGGCTTGGGAGATCATGTGACTCCAAATTCATGGTCTGATTAGGGATCTCCAACTAGTAAACTTGACTAGGGAGTTCAAGGAGAAGAGTTGAGAAAATTAAAAAAGTTGACCTCATTTGGCCTTCGCAATCATGAATAACTAGATTTTCCTTGGGTTCAAACAATGTAAAGAAACTACATCGGATGGTAAATATGGAGGAATTGTATGTTGTTCTGAAGAAACGCCACACAAGTGGCAAATAGAAAAGGTTGACCATTCATTCTTGGGTGCTTGTATTGAACATTTGCAACTCGATTAGATTGTAACTTGAGATTGGAATTATTTATTTGGAGTTGTGGTAGGGTAGGATGGGTTCATTTAAAATTCAATTTTTTATTTTTTACTATTTATGTTATAAAATTCCCCATTTTGGTTTAGGAAATAGCCTAGTTTTCTACCTTTTATTGGAATTACACTAGAAAGAAATTTGGGAGGGAAGTGTAGAAAAAGAAAATAGGGAAATTTGAACACACAAAATGGAATTCCTAGTCCCAGGTTGACAAACTGAATATCTCTTAGGTGGTAGAATATATAATGACTATTTTTTGTCAACATGGAAATTAAAGATGTTGTTTTGTTTACTTATCATTAGAAACTATATATATATATATATATATATATATATATATATATATATATATTCTTTGAAATAACCGAGCAGAGAAATGTTATTTATTGGTTCCTTTCCACAAGGCCTTGGAAGAAATCCAAGATGTGCCATCTTGTGGCATTTTTTATTTATCAAATGTGAATTCCATAATAGGTTTTGGAGAGTAACCTCTAATGTTGTAACTAGAAAAAAAATATGATGTTCATTGTCAACTGTTATTTTTCCGTGCCTAAACTATCAGTTAAAGTTTGTAGGTGGAAATTTTGGGGTAGCATTTTTGTAGATTGAAGCAGATGGTTGTTAGTCTAGACTTGTTATAGAATATTTTGAGTTTGTAGAATCTGATGGCACAACATGAGTTTATAGTTGATATATTTGGTAAGCTTTACTAGAATGATGACATGTACATTTTTCAAAATTGAAAGGATGAAAATCCATTGTTTTCGGTGTAGCTTCACTTTATTGACTAGGTGGAAAGGAATTTTGAGACACTCCAATATATGCATACTTTTGTTTTGAACTACAATATCAGTCGCTTGTGACGTCCTTACAACTATTATGGTCTAAAGGGATTGCCTAAAATGATAAGTTTCCTTTGATAAGGTATCATTGTATTACCTTTTATTGTTTGGATATTTTTGTTTATTGAAAGTGAATTTATTTCATAATTTTGTTAGAGCCCAGGGAGCTCCTTCCTTGTTGCCTTTGACTTTGGCTAGTAGAATATTTTCTTTTCTTATAAACATGTTTTACTGCATGGTTAGCTTAAACTTTCCATGTTGATATCATTGCATCACATATTGAATATATTAGAAATATGGAGTTTTATTAAACTTCTTTTTAATATTCTCGAATGGGGTGACACATAGCTACGGGAGGCCACGTAGCCTGCCACAGGCCCAAGCCATAAATATGCCAGGCTGGGGCCCTTCACCACAATCTTGCATGAAGGGCGACCATTACTGTCTGTTGAGAAGGGGAGGACAACTCCCTCACGTGAAGCTGATGGTGGCACCAAGATGTAAATGCAGGGAAGGGCTCGGTACTGTGGTCATGTCAAGCTTGGGCTTATCTCTTCCACTCGAACGAGGTTGGATCCATTTCTCTCTCGCACTCCACCTTCATGGTTGCTCCGAGAATGAGACCTGCGTGCAGTGGATTCTTATTGATATTACACATAGAATTACCAATCCTCTTAGCCTAGCCATGCCAAGGGAGGGAGGCAAGCTGAGGCGCGGCCCAATCTAGTACAATCTAGCTGCCCAACATAGGTGTGTGTTGAGGCTAGAACGTGCCCTGTACATTGCTCGGACTCAGAGATGGGAGAAACCAAGAACACCGCCAATGGCATATGTCGAGGAGGATATTTCAGAGGAACCCATCCAGGTTCCTCCAGATTCTCTCCTCTTCACATTCCCGGATGATATGCAAACCCTCATCCATAACCCTTCAAGCACAAGTGCCCCAATGGCCATGGAGGGAGCTACATGTATAATTGAAGAGGAATTACTAGGGGAATTCCTACATATGGATTCTATTGCCCAAATTCGGGACACGGAATACCCAGTTGGTACAACGATGGAAGAGGTCAAGGCAGTGGAGGTCATAGACATTGGTACAGCGGTGGAGGTCATGGACACTACGTTGGAGGACTTGGGAGCCGAGGTGGAGAGCCACCCAGTCTTGGCACATCCACCACTCATTGTTCTCCCTGATTTATGCCATGCTATAAAAGCTCAGTAATAGGAAACACCCTTTTTTACTTACAAAAAAAAAACTTCTTTTTAATATCATTTTCAAAGACATTATTAAGTTAATAAGCAAATCAATGGAATTCATGTTCTCTAATGTTTTAAAGGGTGTTATCTCAATGGAATAACACCTTTGTTACAAGCAAGAGGTTGGTGGTTTGATTCCTTCGTACACTTTCTCAGCTTTGCATAAATTTGATGCTCCCTCAACACTTGCAACACCCTCCTCAAGTGTTGCTCATGCTCTTCTTCAGAACTTGAATAAATAAGTATGTCATCCAGAAATACAATGAAAAACATATCTAAACAACTTCTTAAAACTCCATTCATCAAACACATGAAAACAGTTGGTACATTCGACAACCCAAATGGCACCACTGTGAACTCATAATGACCATAACTTGTTTTGAAGGTCGTCTTACTAATGTCTTACTCTTTTATTCTCACTTGGTGGTATCCAGATCTGAGATCAATCTTGGAAAATATCCTTATGCCCCTTAGCTGATCAAATAGGTCATCTATTCTTGGAAAAGGATACGTTTTCTTCACTATTACCTTGTTTAATTGTCTGAAGTCAATGCAAAGTCTCAACGTACCATCCTTATTTTTTACAAATAAAATTGGCACACCCCAAGGCAACACACTTGGGCGTATATACCCCTTCTTAAAAATCTCTTCAATTTGCATCTGCAACTCCTTCAACTCTAGTGTACCCATCCTATAAGGAGTCTTGGATACAAGAGTTGCTCCCAACATCATATTTATAGAGAAATCAATATCTCTTTTCGAAGGAAAACCCAATATCTCTTTAAAGGCATCCTAATACTATTTCAATACTGTGTAGTCTTCAACACTTGGCACTTTATACTTAGGTGCCTCTTCCATGTGTGATGAAAATACTTGACATCCTTTCCTGTAGCTTTTCTTCAATTGCAAGGCTGAAACTTCTCTGATAGTCACAACTCTTGGAATTCCTTGAACTATTCTTAAGTTCCCTTCCTCATCCAAACAAGTTAATGGCTTATTGTAGCAGTCCAAGACAACATGGTGCTCATCCAACCAATCCATACCAATGGGGCAATCATATGAACCCAAAGGTATAATATTCAAATCAAATTTTGTGCACAGTCCATTCATTTCCATTGCACATGCCTTGACCATCTCATTAATTTTCATTTTTTCTCCTGTAGCTAACTGCACCAACCAAGGTTTTCCAAGCTTGCTTCTCAACAAATGGAATATTTCCACCATCTTAGGATATAGATAACTATGACTAGCTCCCGAGTCAGTTAAAATAGCAATGGGTTAGTCATTAACCTTACCTTCCACCTCAATCATGTGTGAATGAAACTCAACATGCTTGTTATCCAACGCTGCGTAAACCCTAGGCACATTTATGCCCATGTCCTCAATTGTTGCAACTTCTTGTACACTATGCAAAATCCTCTCTTTATCACCTCTTTGAAGACAATATCTATGCATATGATTCCCACCACAACTCCAAGATTGAATTGATTATTGTCATGTCTTTTTCTCCACAATCTCCGACATTCTAGGCTCTTGGAGAGTTATCTGTCCTTGCGCAGTATTTCTGAAAAATGGTGGCTTAGCCCCCTTCTTCCTCTATTCCACCTTACTTTTCATCTTATCTTCCCAATCCTTTTGAAATTTTGGTCTTCCTATTTTCTACTCATAAAGACACTTAGCACACCTTATAGTTTCCTCCAATGTCTTAGGGTCATCATACTATATCTTGTCACTGATAACTGAACGCAACCCACTAAAGTACCTCTGAATTTTAACTTGCTCATACTTTATGAATGCGGCATATTTCAACAACTCTAAGAATCTTCTTTCATAGTCATCTATCATCATACTTCTAAGCTTAAGCTCGAAGAACTCCTTCATTTTCTTGTCATAGTACCGCTTGGTTAAGTATTTCTTTTGAAATACCTCTTGAACTCCCTCCAAGTAACTTTCTTATCATCAATGCATTGCTTTTGTACAAATTGTTCCCACCACATTGATGCCTTTCCTTTTAGCTGATAGATAACAATTATCCCTTCTGCTTGCACATGATAATTATGTAGTTGGAAGTACTTCCTCATACCCAAAAACCAAGTCTCTGCATATTCATTCTTCTTGTGCTCACCGTCAAAGGTAGGTGGATCGATCTTATTCATTTCTCTTTGTAGCTTGTCCTCCCCAGTCCTCCTATTATGATTTCTGACAGGAGATGGACTCGAACTGATGTTCACTTTCCTAAAAGAATGCTTTGGCGAGTGAGGTCGATACCTATCAACACTTCTTGCTTCTCTTCTTTTCTCATCATGACACCTGCGACTTCTTGACCTACTCGACTTTGTCTCATTATCCATTTTATTTTCTATGATGTCTATGCTTTGCATCAATTTGACATTGAAGTCATATTGTTGCTCCTTTTCTTTCATAAGCCTTTCATTATCAACCTTATATATTTGGACATCTTTTTGCAAGCCCTTTATGGTTTCTACCAAATTCATGCCCCCCTCCTTGGATTTTGTACTATCAACACCCAAACCAACATACAAATCCCTGAAATCTTCATCAGGACTGCAAGTCCTCTGTGTATATTCCAAGCTTTTGACCTTTTGAACTGATTTTGTCTAGCTTTAATCGTTGATAATTCTTCAAAATATGCACACAACAAGATTTGTTAGACAAATTCATGAATAAATTTCATGAAAAATCTACACCATCTTTTCATAATCCCTTATTTCGAATCTCATGCACGCATTGGTATTCAACACACACCAATGTGCGATGTCAATATTTGACATGCACGTGTATCAGTAATGCACATGCATCACAATTTGTTCTGCACAACGCCAAACCTTTAATGCGCACACCCATGCACCATTGTTGATTGTGTAGTTCCAGTGCCACACTCTGCAATATCATGAATTTAGCATGCACATGTGCGCATTCTTATTTAATGAGAACCATGGCCATGCTGAAATTCCAAATTTGGCCACTTACCAGTCTGAATTTTGCCTTAAGTATAACTCATCTCATGCAGGCTCAGTGTTGAAATTGGAGCTCTAATGTTTCTTGTTGACCTCTGTCCCATACAAGTCCATTTTGAACCAATAGATTTGATACCAATCTGTAACATCACCAACCTCCCTTAGTTGGCCCATGCCACATACTTCTCCCAAATTATGCTATGATCATGCTTTGAATCACCGAAACTATAACATCCCCAGCATACTACTCAAAAATGATACTCCAACAATCCACTATGCAGATACTATACTAAACTATAGTCTACACAATATCACTTGGAGTAACATTCTCAACCTCAAGCTAAGTCTCATCACACTAACTCTCTCCTTTAATCACAACTTTAAGAAATGGAAGTAAATCAAACAACTTTGTACTAGTGTATTGATCACACAACACTATTGTGTGCGCAACCATCCTAGCGTCTCACGCCAAATCTATTCTTCTTGTGCGCGTAGTCTGCTTCCCAGTGCACACAAGTAATCTAGCCAATGGTGCACGCAGTGTATTCTCTACGCGCATGGCCTTTCAACATTCCTCGGAGGCTCATACCAAAAACATAAGGTTAGATTACAGTAAAACTATCAACATCTGTCACACTCATGCACAACTACATATACAGGCTATAAGCACCATACTTACATGTGCAAGCAACATTGAACATAAAAACAACCATTACTTATATGTGACAACATACAAGAATTAACCCATATCATGCATAGATAAACAATCACACAATAATCAAGAATTAACCCATATCATGCATAGATAAACAATCACACAGTAATCAAGAATTAACCCATATCATGCGACAACATACAATTTTCTTAGAATTTAAAGCAAGTGTAGGGCACAAAGTTCTGTTTCTACACTTGGGTTTTATTGTAAGAGGAAATTTATTTGAATGCTTACGGTTCTTGTGACTTGGGAGATGATGTGACTCCCAATTCATGGTCTGATTAGGGATCTCCAACTAGTAAACTTGACTAGGGAGTTCAAGGAGAAGAGTTGAGAAAATTAAAAAAGTTGACCTCATTTAGCCTTCGCAATCATGAATAACTAGATTTTCCTTGGGTTCAAACAATATAAAGAAACTACACCGGATGGTAAATATGGAGGAAATGTAGGTTGTTCTGAAGAAACACCACACAAGTGGCAAATAGAAAAGGTTGACCATTCATTCTTGGGTGCTTGGATTGAACATTTGCAACTCGATCAGATTGTAACTTGAGATTGGAATTATTTATTTGGAGTTGTGGTAGGGTAGGATGGGTTCATTTAAAATTCATTTTTATTTTTATTTTTATTTTTATGTTTTACTATTTATGTTATAAAATTCCCCATTTTGGTTTAGGAAATAGTCTAGTTTTCTACCTTTTATTGGAATTACACTAGAAGGAAATTTGGGAGGGAAGTGTGGAGAAAGAAAATAGCGAAATTTGAACACACAAAATGGAATTCCTAGTCACAGGTTGACAAATTGAATATCTCTTAGATGGTAGAATATATAATGACTATTTTTTGTCAACATGGAAATTAAAGATGTTGTTTTGTTTACTTATCATTAGAAACTATATATATATATATATATATATATATATATATATATATATATATTCTTTGAAATAACCGAGCAGAG
>ML796678.1:268766-283126 GCA_009831015.1 Picea engelmannii
TATCAGGCATCTCAGTTGGATTCTGGAGCAGATCTGGCAGTTTCAGAGGGGGTGCACCATACATTTCTCCTTCTGGCAGTTTGAGCTTGGATACTTCTTCATTCTGGAGTTGCTATTGTACCAGGTTCTTATTGTATTGTATTAGATTATTGCTCTACCTCATATATACATCAGATCTCAAAACTGGTTTTCCCCGGGGGGGTTTTATCCAGGGTCATATGACCAAAAATACCTGTGTCTACACATGCATTTTAGTTGTTGTTAGGAAGCTCTTAATTCTGTCCATATTTCAGCATTTAAAGATTAAATAGGTGTGTTGTTGTTTATTGGGAAGTATAAATGTAATTTATCTAACATAAAACTACTTGCAAGGGCACCCAATCATTGACAACAACCATAACACATCAGCATGACTAAACTTACTGTTGGCCGTTATAAAACAGCAGAAAACTAAACTTGGGACAGCAAGAAACTTAGTGTCTTAGCTTGGTCAAAGACAGACCAAGAAGACTGCTGATAGGACCTGGGATTTTCTACAAGCTCCACCCCCAATCCCTCTAAAATGGCCCAAGCATACCAATGTTCATTTTAAATAGCTCAAACTCTGAAATAAGAGCTCATAAATCCATAATCGAGAGATAGTCTGTAGTGAGAAGACCATACTCTTGAGCAAGAGGGCACCACTCCTTCTAGGAGCGAGTACTAAGATCCCACAAATCTCTTCAGAAGAAGATGCCCTTCCTACTCAACCTGTGTGTCCGGAAGCGGAGGAAACTCCACAACACAATCACCCTACTTCCACCAAATCTAAATCGACCTACGAGCCTGCCCTACTACCCTCCCAATGCCACCAGACTAAACCTACAATAGCATTCCAAGTTGACCAAATGCTCCTAAAGATGAGCAAGCTCATCACCTAGAATAAATGTGGTGTAGAGATAATGTCACATAAATCAAAGACCCCGCGAACTCTATCCAAATGTTGTGCTAAAAGCACCCAATATTAGAACAAAAGCTACCAAGGCGTAGAACCCTCAAGGCAATGGACTACCCACTTGGCTAAAAGAATATTGCCCTAAGAAACAACCTGACTCAAACCAAGGCCCTGTTGTTGTTGGGCATAGTGCACATGTGCCAAGGAACCAAAGGAAGACTGTGCTCCCCACCATATTTAGACCACAAGTATGCCCTCGAAATCTGCACAAACCGACAAAACTAGGCCCTGCAGGGGAACCAACAAGATGAAGGATTAACTCCTACTTGTGAATCATGAATAATGTCTAAATTATATGATGGCTTTGTAATGATGTAGACCAAGCATAGAAGTCTATGTAAGAATCAGAGATGAGGAGAAAAGAGAGAAGTTAGGAAAGATCAGTTGAGAAATTCATGGAAACTACGGGAGATAATTGTGCATGTGGTTGAACTAAATATCTAATTATGACATAGCTATTATGGTATTTAAAGGAACCGAATTGTACAATAGAAACACACACAGGATTGATTGATCGAATAGAATTGCCCCTTCAGGGGTTTCTTGAGTGTAAACTCGCACCCTTGCTTGATATATGTTTCAGTGTAAACTCGCACCCTTGCTTGATATTTGCTGTTGAATCGTATTTCCAACATTTGGTATAAGAGCCTAATGGTGTGATCCATGGGACATGTTAAAGAGGCTTCATGAGAATTGTGTGAGAGTATCAGCTTGCATTGAGCTTGCATTGATGTCTGTATGAAGCTGTACGAATCTGCAGATCTGCCATTAAAAAAACTTGTGAGAAGGAAGCAACGATCGAGGTATTACCAGAGGCTTGCATTTCTTGAAGAAGAAAAACGCTTCGGTCCTTCGATGCCCTGCCCATTCTGTGCACATCCTGCAATCACGGTGGTCCAAGACATGACATTTCGCTGAGGTATTTTGTGAAACAGCTCTTGTGCCTTCTCCCACATTTTGCATACATGTCAACTGACATAGTGACACAATCTACACAAAGATATCCATCCACAGTCCGCTTTCTCCAGATCGGCCAAGCCAGCGCATGCTGGAAGAATGCTGCCAAAGGTGATCAGGTCCGGCTCCACACCTGCCATTTGCATTTGATGAAAAAATGCCAAGGACTCCTCTGCAGGGCCATGGGCAGCAAAAGCCAAATCATGACAGACCATGAGAAGGTATCTCGTTGAGGCATTCAATCGAAAACTCTGCGAGCATCCGCGAGACTCCCGCGATTGGCAAGCGTGTTGCATAAGCATCTGTTGGAAAGAAATCCCGTCTCAAGAATGTGGGCATGGATTAGTTTTCCATAGGACAACGTCCTCTTCTTAACACCTGCTTACAGGAATTGTATATATGTAGAGGCGTCGAATGGGTAATCTGTAACCCTCAGAATCTGCATGGCTTCTTTCAGTTGGCTCTGCTTACACAGCAGTTTTATGTGTTGGGAAAAATGGGTTCGTACTAGCGTGTGTTACGAGGGCGCGGATAGCAGTTTTAGTGAGGTGAAGCAGAAGCATTATCCTCTTTCTTCTCGGTAGCCAATTACGAGATCTAGACTACTCGGACGGTCTCACGCACGAGAAGAACGCAAGCCTAGGAAGTTACACTAGACTTCTATCGTTGGTGAAGGTGAATTTTTTATTGGGCTTCACTTGTCTTCATTTCAATTTCAAGAGGCATTGTCGTTAGAGAAAAAGGCCCAGCTGCGTTCGAAGAAAGCCAAGTAGTTTTTATTTATTTATTTGAGCAATCCTACATGCATTTGTTCCATAAATCTCTAAAAAAATTTATGGTAAATATGGACCATAAAATAAAATGGCCTTTGTTCCATAAATCTCTATAATTTTTGTATGGTAAATATATGGACCATAAAATAAAATGGCCTTGGATCTTATGTGAGAGGGAATTGTGATGGAAGAACCATACCATGAAATTATTTAAATCTCTATAATTTTTAATAGTAAATATATGGACCATAAAATAAAATGTACTTGGATCTTATGTGAGAGGGAATTTTATGAGAAGAACTATATCATGAAATTATTGTTTTTAATAGTAAATATATGGACCATAAAATAAAATGTACTTGGATCGATCTTATGTGTGAGGGAATTTTATGGGAAGAAGTATATCATGAAATTATTGTTTTTGGGGGTTGATAGTTCAAGTCAACTCAAGTTGATCACAATATCAATTTGAAATTGAAATCTATAATTTTTTATAGTAAATATATGGACCATAAAATAAAATGGCCTTGGATCTTATGTGAGAGGGAATTGTATGGGAAGAAGCATATCATGAAATTATTTTTGGGGGATAGTTTAAGTCAACTCAAATTGATATCAATTTGAATATATTGAAAGATCACTATGAATATATTGATTATTTTATTATTTTCTATTGAGTTGTAGTATACAAGAGAGTTATGTACAGTTCTTATGGCAAATTCTTTTCTATGGTCAGAGATTGATGAGTCCAAAGATCCACTATGAAATTAAGAGTTGTGAAGTCAAAGTTTACAAAAAGTCATTGGAATTGTTAAATTCAAAGATAAGTCAAGAATCAATGTCATAGTTGATGTCAAAGTCAAATAGAGTCAAATCTAAAGTTAATATGTAAAAGTTAAGTTCATGTAAGGTAATAGTCAAAGATAATTTATTAGTGGCATAAGTGTCATGCTAAGTCCATGTAATGAAGATTTGAACATAGTCAAAGTTTATAATGAAGTCTTCTTACAAATCAGGTTAGAAAAAAAAAATCTTTGAACCCAAGTAGAGGTTGAGAATAAGCACTAATGTAAAGAGTCAAAGTCAAGTGAAAGTGCAGGTTGAAATATCATGGTTATGTAACGAATTCTTGGTAAAGTGATAATGAAAGTCAAATTCAAGTCAAGTTTAAGTTATGTCAATTCTTCACATTGATGCATCAATTAAGTTGGCCAAACCAAGGTCATAAGTGTCTTGCTAGATGGAGATGTCCTGCCTACAAGAAACAATTTTATGCAGGCATTGCAGTGGAAGATTCAGTTGAAGAATTACTCAAGAAGATGACAACAGAAAGAAGAATATCGATGTAAAAAAAAATATGCAAACCCTATGATAGAAGAAAATGATAGAGTAAAGTACACGGAAAATGTAGAAAGACGAAGAAGGCATCAAGAACAAGATGAAAGAAGACAAAAGAAGTAGAACTAGACTCCTAGACATGAATAGAAGAAGCAAAAGGCAAGGGCGTATTAAAGAGAAAAGAGACTAAGATAGAGAAGGATGAAGCAACAAAGAGAATGGCATAGGAAAATGGAAATGAAGAATGAGGCAAGCAATGAATGAATGAAGAATGAAGAAGCAAGGTAAGAATAAAGGAATGTCGTGTGTTCCAATAACTTCAAGAAGTTTAAGTATGCATCCCAAAAATATTAAAGTCATCATTGATGGTGTTTTTGATGATGGAAAAGAAAATGGTCATGGTCCTATGTTTAAAATTGCTAGATTAGATTCAGTTGAACATGTATGAAGAAAATATTTTATATGTACCTGCGTCAAATGATAATGTAATCCCTAGGAAGGCATGTAGACCCACATAACCTACTTTTTTATTGGATCATGGTAAACCATAAACCATTTGTCATGAAAAATGAAGGCTCATGGCCAACTAGAAACCACTTGATGTAATGAATGGTTCGTGGTAACCGAACCCACTTGAGAAACATATTGGTTAAGGGTAAATCGATGTAAAACCTCAAAAGATGTAATGGTTGAGGGTAATCCAAAAAAACCCAGAGGACGTATTGATTGAGGGTAACCCAAATAAACCCACAATCTCGTTACGGGTAAGAAAAAGATGTTGATGTAGGGGGAGTGCAAATGCTTGTGACTAGAGAATTGTTGTTGAACCATGTACAAGAAAAAGTATCCCAGAGAATTGGTAGATGCAGTGGTTGGCAACCCACCTATTCCAGTGGATGGTAACTTTTTTATATGGACTTCAACAAACATAATGAATATATTTTGCAGGTACAAGATGGATATTGAAAAAGATTGAAGATCGAGAATGAAGAATACTAAAAATGAAGATTGCAGAAGACAAAAGATGAAGACAAAGAACATCGAAGGAAAAATAAAGATTAGACCAATTTAAAGACCAGTTGAAGAGACAAAGGATGATAACGATTATTTGTTAAGGGGGAGTATGAAGGATTAACTCCTACTTGTGAATCATGAATAATGTATAAATTATATGATGGCTTTGTAATAATGTAGACCAAGCATAGAAGTCTATGTAAGAATAAAAAATGAGAAAAGAAATAAATGAAGATCAATTGAGAGATTCACGGAGAGATTATGGGAGATAGTTATGCATATGGTTGAAATAAATATCTAATTATGATATAGCTATCATGGCCACCTAAATTTATATAAAGGGGCTTAATTGTACACTAGAAACACACACAAGATTGATTGATTCAATAGAATTTCCCCTTCAGGGGAGTTCTTGAGTGTAAACTCTCAATGTCCCTTGCTTGATATTTGTTTTAGTGTTTTTGTTGTTGAATCGTATACAACCATCATCAACTTCCCTACAAAGGGGAGATTTTTATGATGTCAAACATGTAACTTGATCTACAACCTCCATAGACATCAATGTCACAAGGCTACAAGTGACAAACTAACCCTACAAAATATGTCTTGATACCAGACAATGACTCTAAGGCAAATATAAGACTAGGTGACAAGAATCCACTCCAAAGGGGAATCCATTTTGCTATGCTCTAACCATGAATTTTAAACCAAACACACACACATTGTTGTTGCCAATATTTAATCAAAGTGTATAACTACCCATGAGGATGGATTGGCAAAACAACCTGTCATCCTACATCTCAACATTAACGAAAGAAATATTGAAATTCAAAAGACATAATAACACATTTCCCATGTATGTATTTTTCTTCAAGTGTAAATACACTTATTAATGTTTATTTATCTTCAAGTGTAAATACACTTATTAATGTTTGTTGTAATATTCTTAGCTTTTAGTTCGAAAAAATGGCTCTCCTCTTTAAATTTTGCATACAAAGAAGGTTCGCAAAGCAATAAAACTAAAGTTTTATCAAAGTTAACTCTAAGACTTTGTTGAAGAAGTCATTATTAATAAGAGTCAAATTTTGGAGACATGGATATCATTATAAGAAAAGGCATACAATCCATAAATCCTAAGGGCATGCATTCTCTTTCTTCCACTCATCACCTATTAAGAGTTGAAGGAATTTAATAGTGGTGATTTGGGAACTCCAAGTGTGGTGTGTATAGTAATTTGTTAAGGTGTTATGTTATTGTTATTCACTATTTCTCTAATTTAAATGTGTTTTAAAGAGGGATGACCATGAAAAGTTGAGCAGTGCCTTTAAATGCCAAATTGACAAGACAATACAACCAATTGAGAAGTTCCTTCATCATAACACAACCAGTGATAAAAAGGTGCACATGGGGAAAGAAAAGTACTATGCATGGGAGCAAAAGTACGTGTTCAATATGATAACTTTAACCAACCATCAAGAAAATGCAAACAATGTCAATAACATAATGCACCACTCCACATCAACAACTAACAACAAAAATTAATGGATTATGACAACATATGATTTATGCACCACTATAGACAAGGTGACTACTTGGAAGTACAGAAAAAAAGAAAAATTACAAGAATAACATATTCACTCCTCCAACAATCATAATGATGGGGCTTAATAAGAGTGCATTATGTCTCCTATCAAAGAGGAAAGGCATGATGAAGAGTCTAGCCTAATAACAAATCTAGAATGCAATGCAGGGATGCCAAAGAAGCAACAAAACTTCTAATTACCACTAAAACCATTGAGAAGGGTTTAGAAGTTGCCCTGGTTCCAAATGGAGAGCGAGTCATGATCAATGCAATGGGTCTTGTTTAATATGATTGTTTTGTCGCTTTGATAGTACATTATTTCCCACACACCTCATCCACATTTTTAAGAGGTAGTTTTTAATGATAACCTAAGTAATAGTAAGATAACTTAGTAAATAGTTGGTGTACCATCATACATTTAAGTCTCTACAAAACAAGTTAATGGGTATGGGTATAGAACCAACGCATAGAACAACCAAATTAATGGGTTAAGCACAAGAAGATGAGGTAAATAAAAATGGATAAATAATATTAGGGGATAATTTTTAATGATAACTTAATAATACTAGCTGTAGCATCATACATTAAGTCTATGCAAAACAAATTAATGGACATATAACATTCGGGTTAAGAAGAACTCAAACCATTATACCATTTAGAAAAAAAAATTGTGATAATCATTGAATTCAAATTATTATATCATTTAGAAAAAAAATGTGATAACTATTGAATTGGGTGATATATTTTTTTTTTTATCAAATTGCAATCTCAATTTTTCATTACTGAAATTGCATTTTTAAAAGCATAAATGGATTCAATGTCCTTTAAAACTCATATTACACCTGAATTGTGCAATCTCAACATGTGATATCTTCCAACCATTCTTTTGAATTTTTAACTGGATTTTGGAGAAAAACGATCAGAAAATATGAAAAAAAAACTAAGATAATGGGTTAAGATACATAGAAAAAAAAAACAAGAAGCCTTTAGGATCTTTATGGTAAGTTAATTAAAACTTTGTTTATGATTAATTGATTTTAAGTACGCAAAATAAAGGTGGCAAACCTGAAACATCAGACAGACTTATTATAAACGCTTAGATTCTTATATAGAATTTTGATGTAATTAGTTTTTTAAATATCAAATTCCCTAATGTATTTGTTTTTTCAATACATCTTACAAAACATTAAATTCCATTAAGTCTGTCTGTGCTTAAGGTTCGCCGAGCAAAGAAAGGGTCTGGTTTACCAAATATAACAAAAGAGAAGCGAACTCGTCGACGGGTCAATGTCACCGGAAGAAGCATAGAGAAGAAGAAACGAACATACCCTCCCATGATGCCGAGTGTGAGCGTCATAGTGGTTTTCCGCAACAGAATCCTGTGTTCCTCGTTGCCCAAAATCCCAGCAAGCGATGGCCAAGAATCATCCTCCGTCCGAGATTCGATTCCCACCACCTCCACCTCACGAGATTTCATATTCGCTTCCGAGTAGCTCTCGGTCCTCTACAGCTTACTACACAGCAGCCAGCTGCCGTTCACAGCACTGCTGAAGCTATGGCGCTGGGACATTTGGACCTATGTCTCTATATAGATAGGGATTCGAACCTTTGACGTGCCTATTTGAATATCCAAAGCAGAGACAAAACCTCCATGACAATTCTATGATTTATAGGCTTTTTCAGCGCTTTTTTCGCTTTCTTCTGTTTTCACGGGTTTGGCCTGTTTTACGGAATTTACAGCGGCCTTTGGGTTCTGAACTGCCGCTTCCGCAAGAGCGGGCGGCTGCATGCGTTATGTGTAGAGCGATATCCACGTGTGAGTAGCAATTAACTATTAAAATTTGAAGGAAAGAAGAAGAATTGGTATTACATAAATTAAATTTTTCAAGAAAATTCCACGGCTCTGATAACAAAATTAAAAAATTAACAGGGAAGTTAGAACTTCGTTAATTGACTTTTTTTTTTTTGAAAACTTCGGCTGTTGATGTGAAAAATTCGTCTGGTTTTTACATAAATTTGAAAGTTTTAACAATAAATTATTATTATTTTTTTTAAATATTCCTCTCTGATTTTTCAAACCCAAATGATAACCTAAATACCATAGATATAATATTTGAATGGAGAAGCAAAAACGAGAAAGAAATACATACATACCCTCCCATGATTCCAAGTGTAAGCGTGACAGAGGTTTTCACCAGCACGGTCCTGTATCTATGATTGCTCAAAATCCCAGCAAGCGAGCAAGAAGAATCCTCTGTCGGAGGAGGTTCGATTCCCACCGCCCCCATCTCCAGTGACTTCATATTAATGCTTCTTCAGAGAATGATAAATCGGTAGAGTTTGCCCGTATCTGCGTACGACCAAGCAGCTCTCAGGACTTTTCTGCTTCAGCTATGGCATTGGGATTCGAAGCTTTGATGCCCATGTAACTGCTGTTATTATTGCATTGCTCAAGCTTTTCTATCCCAAAACGTGGTGGTTTTATGAAAATTAACAAACTGGAGTGTAGTGCCACTTTTGCATGAGAGAAGAGCCACTGCATGCGTTTATCCCCCATCCACGTTGTTTAATATTAGAGTATTTTTTTTTTTTTGATTTTTTGGATGAGCCACTATACGTTGACCTCGGGTGCATCAATCGGTCACCGGTTCGACTCCCACTTTCATCGCTTTAATATCTTCAATCGCTGCGGCTCCTCAGGATGGCAGATCCATCATCTCCTTCAATCCTGCCTCTTCTACACCGTCTGCGTATTAACTCTTCTCCATAACGAGAAAATTCACCAACCAGAGCCCACATCTCTCAACAGTAGAAGCATCAGGGTTGCTTATTTCTTGTGTGTGAAATGAGATGTAATTTAATTAAAAATTGTATATACACCTCTTTGACTGCTAAAGTTTATGGAGATATACATATCCTACTATCTCTAGATTTGAACTTGTGATTTTTTAGGAGGAAATACATGTTCTTAACCATTAGGCCCACTTATACTCCTAAAAAGTTAGTCATCGTAACGATAATGCAACTTGGTTTTAGGGTGAGGATAGGTATCTCTCACAACTTGGTTTTAGGGTGAGGATAGGTATCTCTCACAGTTTATCTTTTCGGTTATGGATTTGGCTATAACATTGATGTGATAAGTTTATGTTAGTATATGTTAGGCTATAGTAATAGTGTTACAAATTAAAAGTAGTAAGGATGGAGAACCGTATATGATTTTGATGGAGAATATGAAATAAGTTACATAAGAGGTTTAGGTGAAGTAATCAAAAATCAAGGAGAGGCTTTGGCTATTTATCAAAAGTTCAAGATCCTTGACTCAAGGCAGATTATGAAGATTTTGGTCATTAGAGACTCGTCAATTATAATTAGACACATGCATTGTTCAACCATGTCCAATCACTACAAATGGGAAAGTCTTTTTCCCATAATAAATAAAGAGGCAAAGGGATATGATTTTGTTGAGTTTTATCATGTGTCTAGGACACAAAATTGTCAACGAGGCATCTACTTGGAGGTGGGAATTCTTAAGACAAAAGGGGCATTTACTTATCACCTAACCCATAGTAAGTTATATGATGTTCAAACCAAAGTTCACTTTGCATATCCCAAAGTTAATGCCTTAAAACCACATTATATGCATTGTACTCTTACATGCATTCCATTTTATGGAGGAGTAGGCCCACATGTGGGTTAGTGATAAAATGAAGATTGAAGGTGGGATTAATCCAAAGTACAACTTGGTTGTTTGCCTTGAATCTAGCATGCAATACACATGGCCTAAGAAGGTATGTATCCTCATCATGGCACATGTTTTTTACATTTGAGCAGTGATTAGGGTCTATATACCTTGGTAGCTTAGGATTGGTCTCAACTCGAATTTATATGCTAGAGAATTCTATAATATTTTGAGAAAGGTCGAGCTCAATCATTTTAATCATTGTTTTCCCTATGAGGTGGTGGACCTTCATCGAGTCTTGAGGAGGCATAAGATGCTTTTGACAAACAACCAGGAACCATCTCCAATTGAACAAATAGAGTTTCTTCATATGGTGAAGCTCAAAACATAAGTCATGTAGATATTTTGGAGATTGTGGCTCAACAAACAAGGAAAATTGAGAAGTTAGAGGCTAAGTGCAACATGCTATACCAATTGGGGGTAGGCTTGGTAAGGAACTCACAGTTCATAGTCTCACTTGCAAGAAAGTCAAACGGTTTTGCTCTTGAAGGTGTAGAAGAAGAAGAATATGCATAGGAAGCTCATAGCATATGTGGATATGGAATTCATGCACTAGGAACCCAAGCCCCCTTTGGATGAAAATCATGAAGCACATAGTGAGCTTGTCTTGTTTGATTTTAGGTTTCAATTATGTTTTGCAAGACAATTTTGATTATAGGGCAGTACTATAGGATAGGTACTAATAGTTTTTTATATTACTTAACTATAAAAGATAGAATGATTCAATATGTAGTTAGTTTTCTAGAATTTCGAACATTCATTGAACAATTAACTTTTGGAAAACCCTCCTTTTTTGTATTACTATGTTGTATCTAGTGTGGTTGCAATACTTTTTAAATACAAATATTAATTGTTTTAGTGGGAAAAAAACATCAGTGTGATAAGTTGATGTCGGTAGTATAGGCATTATAGTGCCCTTACATGCAGATATACATACCAGTATGTCGGGGACTGTCATACCCTGAATGCATAAATCCCCTGTGACATCTAGCATTATAGTGCCCTTAAATACCGACATATGTACTACCCTATCAGGGACCACTATATCTCTAATGCATAAATGTTAATTTACAATGGATTGATTCCATGCTTTAGATATGTTGTTTATAGAACTTAGCAAAGAGAGAGTAGATAAAAAAAAACTAAAAAATCAAAATCCTAAAATTGCATTATTTCCAAAGAAAAAATGGTTATTTCTATTCATAAATGGAAGGAATATTACACTTTCCATGTTTACACTTACTAATTTAGCATTATATATTTAATGCACATTTCATTTATGACCCTTAAGGAAAATAATCCTTGATTTTGCCCTTTTTTTTTTTTTTTTCCTTTCCTCTTTTTAACATCTTTTTAACGTGAAGCCACTTTCTAGAAAAAAAAATTAAGAATGGCTCATAGTAATTAGGAAGTCAAATGGTTGGGATTCATGTGGGGTACCAATCCCTTATTTAAACATTTATTCGATGAGAGTTTAGATTTACAATTAAATCACTTAATTTAATTTAGTTATTTTGATTTAGGCTTTTATGAACCAAATTGTGATTGTAACTATCGATATAAGTACATCTAATATCATTGTATAATGATCATCTTACAACACTTCAAACATGAATATGAATGTGAATATTATTCTACATCAATATCTTATGATTGAGCAAACCAAATATATTTTGTCACTACCACCGAATCAAATGTACTCACATATTACCTCTTCATGTATTCACACATGCCATATTATTACCATTCATTGATATTATAGTTTTTTTTTCAAAAGCAAGAAAAAGCCTACATAACCAAGGTTATCGACCTAACCTCTATTGACACTCAAGAGCTCGGCATGTAGTAACATCGTCAGGTAAACAAACTTTGGCCACATGAAATAACTTTTTGGTGGTCCATAAGGACGCATATTTCCATTTCTACTAGATTTTTTTGGATCTTGGGTCATTACCCTATTTCCTTATTTCTAAGAAAGATGGACTCTTAGTCAAAGAGAAGCAATTTTAAGCCATACTCCAAGACTAAAAGATGATTTTAACCTAAGTAGTATATGTAAGAATATTAAGATTGTGTATTGTCATCATCAAGGCTATAGTAGTGATTCATGTGCCTTCAAGTAGCATTTAGTCTTAGTCCTATATGAAACTAGATACCACCCTAATTGCAATTTAACCTTATGCCCTAGAGGAGGTTGTTATTATTATGTGATTAAATTATATTTTAATTTTCTAAAGTTTTAAAAAACTAAGTGTGTAGGTTTTCACACTTAGTCATAATGCATGATTTTTTTGGATAAATATTGTGTAAGAAGTTTTGAAATGTCAAACGTTTAGAGTGGACCCTCCACCTATCATCAATGACCCTAATGATGGGTGGAGGGTCCACTCGAAACGTTGGATGTTTCAAAACTTCTTACACAGTATTTATCTAGAATATTCATGCAATTTAAAAACTTCTTTATATTAATTATGTATTATTAGTCCATGTCGAAGGCCACGACTATAGCAGTGAGTTCATTGCTCACCATGTATTAGTTTCTCTTTGACTTCTAAAAAGTTGTCTATTATCCAAAGTTTCATGTAATAGTTTGTATTTTTTCAATTAAATAATAAAATTAATATTATATATCTTGATTTTAATTTAGTATAAACTTTGAGGTCTTATTGCAAACCTGACAACGAAGTTCTATCAACATTAAATAATTTGTCAATGATAGCCAACCCAACGACAAATACTTTATTGGCACGAAGTTCCTAGATTTATGTATGCACCATGTTTCTATTGATAGATTTACAAGAAATCAAAGTTGAATGTTAACCAATTTCCTATAAGCTATCATGGAAGTTGGTATTTACGAGAATTTGAAGCTAATATTTATGCAAAGTGTATTAAAGAAAGGGAAATAAAATGATTTTAACGTCCACGAGGCTAACAATAGCCTATGGGACAGACTGCCTCACACACTGATTTCTGCAATTCAACCCTTTTCATGTTCAACTTGATGATGAGCTCCCCCAATTTCTCCACTGTTCGCTCACTGAATAAGTTATTCTGAGAGCTAGCTGTCAAGATACTTATATAGTTGTCCCTACTGTCTTTGAAGGCTTCACACTCTAAAATGAAATGTTTTTTTGTTTCCACTTTTCCGGAGGTGCAGAACACACATGCCCTTTCTTCCCAAGCTTCTTTTGGTCTTTTTCAACGCCCAGTTTCACAATGGAGTTGATGTGAATTGGTTCTTAATTGGGCAATAAGAATTTTGGCTCTCCAAGATATATTGGCCCCTATGTACGCTTTTTGATGATGATTGTATGTGGGGTTAAACTCTTCAATATAATACTCTTTCTTTCTCCCGAGCCCTTTATCCCAAGTTCGCTTGTGGAACCTATCAATAACAAAATCCTTTATCTCTTTAATGTTCGTAGGGCACCTATTCAAGTGGATATCCCATTTATTAAGCCATTTAATATTTTGTCGCATCCACGTCTTCTTTCTTTTGCACAATATGTCATTGAAGATGACTTTAGGCCACTTAATGTCTTCCATTTGCTCAATTTTTTTTAGATATCTTATGAGACACACCATAGCAATTGCTTCAATAGGAGCAACCCCCATTTCACTCAGCGTGATATCATAAGGGACTAACTTTTAGTTTTAAACTTGCTTGTTGTAACGTCCCCGACCATCCATGTCGGGCCACGCTATGCTAGAGAACTCTTTTGTTCTCTCTGTGGAACATATTGTAACATACCTAATATCCAACTGAGCTATGCCACATAAGTTTTTCGAAAAGAAAAGAAAAACGATGGAGCAGACGATCCTATCAGTCTGTTGCTTGAGCAAGCTCTCACGCGACAGAGGGACGAAATGATGGAGAATTTTTCCCACATCCTTCAACGCCTGTCGATAGCATCATGTGCATCTTCATCAAGCGACCACTTTGGAGGCACCTCGCCTTTC
>ML796678.1:310447-335052 GCA_009831015.1 Picea engelmannii
ATCTTGTACTTGAACATTTAAGTGGGGTAAAAGGAGGTTGCCCCCTCGAAGAGGCTTATTATCTGAAATTATATCTTTTTCAAGGCGTTGAGTACTTTTCCTGAGGTTTTTCTATGCTATATTGATGTTTGGTTCTTAACACATGCACTATGGCTGCCAACTCCAAATCATGAGTGACATAGTGTCTTTCATGCTCCTTCAACTTCCTTGATTCATAACATATAACAAACCCATTTTGAGTGAGGACTCAACCAAGTCCTTCTTTACATGGATTTGTGCATACAATGAAGCCTTCATTTGGGTCTGCAATCCTTAGTATTGGAGCACTTGTGAATAATTGTTTCAAGTGTTGGAAATTCTTTTCACAATCCAATGTCCACTGAAACTTCACACCCTTCTTTTGTAAAGAAGTGATTGGGTGTGAAATATTTAAAAATCCTTCAATAAATCTCCTATATTAGCCTACAAGACCCATGAATGATCTCACCTTTGTCACATTATTTGGCACTGACCATTCTCTAATGGTTTCTATCTTCTCAGGATCCACTGGTATCCCATCTTTTGAAATGATGTGTCCCAAATAATGAATTTGCTTATTATAAAATCAACACTTGCTCAACTTGGCATACAACTGATGTTCCCTTAATAATCGCAACACCATCCTCAAATGATGTTCATGCTCTTCCTCTGACTTATAATATATAAGAATGTCATCCAAAAAGACAATGAAAAACTTGTCTAAATATTCTCGGAAAACACCATTCATTAAGCACATGAAAACAACTGGTCCATTTGACAACCCAAATGTCACCACTGTGAACTCATAATGACCATACCTTGTCCTGAAGGCAGTCTTGTTGATATATTCCTCTTTAATCCTTACCTGATGGTATCCTGACCCAAGATCTATCTTTGAAAAGATTTTTTCATCCTTCAATTGATCAAAAAGATCATCAATCCTTGGCAGAGGATACTTGTTCTTAACAATCACTTTATTCAACTATCTGAAATCGATGCACAATCTTAATGTTCCATCTTTCTTAGTCATAAACAAGACTGGGGCACCCTAAGGTGACACACTTGGGTGTATATACCCCTTCTTCAGAAGTTCTTCAAGATGCATTTGCAACTCCTTCAACTCCGGTGTACTCATTTTATAAGGAGTCTTTGAAACTGGCGCTGCTCCAGTCATTAAATTTATAGAGAAATCAATAACTCTCTTTGGGGGTAGTCCTGGTACCTCCCTGAACACATCTTCAAACTGTTTTAGGATTTCATAATCTTCCAAACTTGGAAGCTTATCTTTAGGTGTCTCCTCCACATGAGCTGCACATATTTGACACCCTTTTCTATAACATTTCTTCAGCTGCAATGCTGAAATTTCTCGGATGGTTACTGCCCTGGGAATTCCCTGCACCTTCCTTAGGGTCCCTTCCTCATCCAAGAAATTAAATGCCTTGTTATGACAGTCTAGGATAGCATGATTATGGTCCAACCAATTCATCCCAATTATACAGTCATAAGAACCTAAAGGCAAGATGTTCAATTATGCCCTGGTGTTTAGTCCATTCATGTCCATAAGACATGACTTAACCATCTCACTAACTTTTCTTTTGGCTTCTGTAGCCAGTTGCACCAACTAAGATTTCACATGCTTTCTTCTTGGCAAATGCAAACTTTCCACCATCTTAGGATCTATATAACTATGAATAGCTCATGAATCAATTAGAATAGCAATGGTTTGGTTGTTGTGTTAATATTATGGTAGCTGCGGGAGGTATTTACCCCCACGTGTTAACCTGACGAAAATAGAAGACTCCAGGAAGCAAGAGAAACCCTAATGAGTTGGCTAATAACCCTAGAAGCCTTGTCAGCTCAAGAAGAAAATTTATATTAGGCTATTAGCCTCCAAGAGAAGAAGTCGACCAGAATTAATAATAATATAATGAACAAACACATACCCAGAAGGAGAAGTCGACCCCAACAAACTGGTAGGATTACTATAAATACATGGCACCGGTTCTCATTTGACAGCATCTCAGAATTGCAGTTTCCCAGTTGGTGCGCACTATAGTTGCAGTTGGTGCACAGGTTTGGAGGAGGGCTGCAGGTGCAGCTGCAACAACATCTAGTTTTCAATATTGGCTTGGATTTCTCTTGGCTAGGGTTTGGGACTATCTGATCAGTCTTTTGTGTTGCACTATCATCGGGGAGAGATGCGTTGTCCTTTGTTTGGCTATCTAGCCTAGGGTTTTCTTCCGGAGGAATTCTCAGTCAAGGTTAAGGTGCTCGGAGGGAGGCTTCGGCCCGTGGTTGGGTGACGAGGGTATCGTCAATGGTAAAACAAGCACACCATATTCTATATTCTAACATGTTGATCATACCTTCCACTTCAATCATATGTGACCGATACTCTGCTTGCTTGTTGTCCAAAGCTGCATAGATCCTTGGTACATTTCTTCCCATGTCCTCCACTGTTTCAACTTGCTGTACATTGTGAACAATTCTCCCTTTTTCACCTTTGTGAGGACAATCTCTGAACATATGATCTCCTTTACAACCCCAACATTGCATAGGTGGTTGCCTTGGCCTTTGACCCCCTGTTTCAATCGTTCTGGGCTCTCTAGGAGTTTGATGTCCTTGTGGATTATTTATGAAGAATGGTGGCTTAGATCCCTTCTTCCTTTGATCCATCTTGAATTTCTTTTTGTATTCCCAATCTTTTTGGAAAGTTGGCCTTGCTTTTTGTTGATCATATAGGCATTTAGCTCGCCTTATGGTCTCCTCCAATGTCTTGGGATCATCACACTATATTTTGTCACTGATGAATGATGGCAATCCACTCAAATACCTTTGAATCTTAACCGTCTCATCCTTGATGAAAGAGACATACTTCAGTAGTTCTAAAAACCTTCTTTCATATTCATCAATGGTCATACTCCCAAGCTTGAGTTCAAAGAACTCTTTCATTTTCTTTCCATAATATCTTTTAGTCAAGTATTTCTTCTCAAAATACTTCTTGAAGTCTCTCCAAGTAACACTTTTCTCTTTAATGTGTTTCACCTGCATAAGTTGATCCCACCACATGGATGCCTTTCCCTTGAGTTTATAGATAGCAATTCTACCTTCTGCATGAGAAGAATGATTATGCAATTGGAAATACTTTCTCATGCCCAACAACCATGTTTCTGCATCTTCATCCTTCTTGTGCTCACCATCAAATGTATGAGGTTTGATTTTGTTCATTTCTCCTCGTAGCTCATCCACCCTAGACCTCTTATGATTTCTGACAGGGGATGGATTTGAGCTATTGTCTGCTCTCTTATTGGAATGCCTTGGGGAGTGATGGTGATATCTGCTAACACTTATTGCTTTTCTTTTCTCATCAGAAGGCCTGCGACTTCCTGATTTGCTTAAGCCACTCTCCTTATCCAATTTATTTTCTATTCGATTCAAGATTTGAATTAACTTCATGTTGAAGTCATCCTGTCGCTCCTTGGATTTCATAAGACTTTCATTATCATCTTTATGGATTTGGAAATCCTTCTGCAAATTTTTAATCGTCTCTATCATGTTCATGTTTTCATTCCTTTCATCTCCATGTCCATTGGAGTTTGTTCCTTCAATGCCCAAATGGACATCCATCCCTCTGCTCTCATCTTGTTGATTGTAATTCCCTTGTGCCTCTTCCATTAATCTAGACTCTATGTTGATCTTGAACTGATCTAATTGTTTTTAACTTTGCAAAATGTGCAGCCAACAAAACTTTGTCAGGATAATTGTTTCAACAATTTCATGAAAAATATGAACCATTTTGGTTCAATATATATCAGAAATATTTATTCCAATTTCTTGGAAAATCGAGTGCCCAGATCATTTTTCTGGATAGATAATTATATTCCAATGTCCAATACCTTTCCAATGACTTCTCCCATGCTCAATTCTGAGTCTTGAGCAGAAAGTTATGGCTATTAGAAATTTGTCCATTAATTTTTCTGTTCATTTTTCAACTTGGCGCAACTCTACGTTGTAATTATGTATTTTTGCACCTACGCCTTTGGAATTTTAGTAGGAGATCAATTTGGTTTCCTCATATACATATTATGGACACTTTGTCCAAGTTTTATCTCTTTCTGGGTTCTTGGCTGCTAGTTACAGTCTGCTAAAGTTCTAGGCCAAAATACCATATTGTAACTGATATGCTATAGGTACCTTATTTGCCATATTAAACACTTTTTAAATGCCCAAAAATTTAATTGAGCTCTGAGAATGTCTTCTATGGCTCAATAAATTTCCATTGACTACTCCTGCGCCTCAATCTAATTCCGTAGTAGGAAGTTATAGCTCTTTGAAGTTAGATGGGTCTTAAAATTTACCCTTCACTGTTTGTGTTGTAACTTTCTCATAAAAGCTTCGTTTGACAAACGGTTTACACCATTAGAAAGCTCTCTCTGAGCTCTTTTATTTGATATGCAAAAAAAACATGTGCCTTCGATACACCTCTATCTCATGGTTTTTGAGTTGCTAAAAACGCTCTTAAGGGCCTCAAAAACGTGCTGCAAAAAGATGATGTTCAAATGATATAAAACGTCGCAGAAAATTGTTGGTTTTCTGCTGTTGTTCACCCTTCAAACAACTTCGCGCACACAAATCTCATCTTGTACGCCCATATTCACCATGCAAAACAAAAACACAAGGTAAATTGTGCTTCGTGCACTTTAAAACCACTGTCTATCACTTCTCCGTTGCACCAATATCTTGCGCGCACTACTTTTGTGTCGCGCACCACTATCTACCGTGCACAGTTTTGGTTCTTTCACTATTACCTGTTGCGCACAGTTTTTGTATCACACGCTAATATTATGTGTGCATTGTACTCTACGTGCTGCACCATGCCAAAGCTTAGTACGTCTCCACCGCACATCAAAACTCTGCGTGCACCACTAACTAAACTACCGCGCGACAACATATACCCACATTGCGCGTGCAACTACCATAATCCACTGCGTTGTGCCAATACTGTGCACACCACACACACCATTATTATGATTTTGCACATCGCACACACTTCTTATGCGTATGCACACTGCACAATGCTAAATTTAGCGCATGCACCCGCACACAAACATTTTTCCGTGCGGTGCCAAAATTTAGCGCGCACACCTGCACACTAACATTTTTCCGCGCGCCACCAAAATTTAGCGCATTCACCAGCACGCCAATATCTTTCCATGCGGTGACGAATTTTACCTATCACCAGCTTTTACCGTGCATCATGCATTTTTAGTGCGCCCACCTGTACACATTCATTTTTATGCGCACCAATTCCTCATGAATTCCGCTGTAGAAATTGGGGCTTTTGCTTAACTTTTTCCCCAATTTACCATAGACATTATGCAACCATGAAATTTGTCCAATTTCACCTCGATAACACCCATTCAAGCTCTGCAATAACAAATCGCTGTGGGTTGACATTTCTTGAACGAATTTATCCAAAAATCAATTCGCGAATTGAGAATTTTAACCACTAAACTCGCTCCATCTGTCATGGCTTCATTGTAACTTCAAATTCGATCCATTCTAGATCTGAATTTGCTAGAACATATATTAAATCAGGAATATCTCATCACTTGGACAAATTTCTCGATTTTCTCACGAATTTAACAACAAAAATTGGGGCTTTCCCAATTCCATGTCGTTGCTTCCAAAATTTACCATGGACGTTCTGCAACTCGAAATTTGGCCACTTCAAAATAATTTCTCTGTGAAATTTCGCTTCAAATCAACTTGTTCGGCCCATCCAGGCTTAGTGTTGAAAATTGATGCTCTGATACCATATTGTAACGTCCCCGACCATCCATGTCGGACCACACTACGCCAGAGAACTATTTCGTTCTCTCTGCGGAACATACTGTAACATACCCAGTATCCAACTGAGCTATGCCACATAATTTTTTTGAAATGTATGCAATTAAAATATATACACATAGAACTCTTGCGGAAGCATTATATATAAAACTTAAACATACAAATACCACTGTAAATACACATATTCACACTGAAATAACAATAAACATATACATGCAGCGTATACAAGAAATACCCATAAAAATAAATACAGTTATAACCACACATATGTTAACCCATAAAAATAAGCATGTAAATAACAATGCAACATGTAAATTTATCACACAATTGACACTTATCTTGGTAAGAATGTTACCAACTGCATGCAGACCTTCTACGAACCTCCGAGCCTTAGACCACACTGTTCATCACTCTCAACAGTGAGTCACCCCCGATTTGGGACTAAAATCCACATGGGTAAAGGGATTCCTGAGCAGGATAAAGGCTCATAGACAATAGGAAAGACTCTGTCTCAGGTGCCAACTCAAACTAACAATCTACAATCCCTCATTCCCCACATGCTTGTTCCACCCCAAGAAGTGTGCCCCTTCTCTGTTCAATATTCCTTCGGTTGCCCACTTCCCTTCCAGGGCTTCACAACAGGCCGGACAGGAAGTCTCAGAGCCCTGTAGCTGTAGTTTAGCACTTTTAGGAAATCAATTCCCAACAATTCTCTCACCCTAATAATTTCTCACGAGCCTGACAACCCACCTCTTCAATATCCCATGGGCCTGACAACCCGCTTCTTCAGTCTAGCTCCCAAGCTAACCAGATACACTGACACAAAATGGTTATGGATACGGGTTCAGGTACAGTCATGAAGATACAAAGGATAGCACAATGGTGTGTGAATACTCATGGATGATTGACTGGATAACTGAATGATGGAAGGAATGATGGGAAGAATGATGGAAAAGATGATGGAAATGAACTAAGTCCAAAAAATATGTATGCATGTCCCCAACTTGACACTTGTCATGTTGGGAGCTACTTTGGCCCACTTGTCCCCAACTTTAGAACTTAGGATAAAATAATTATCTATACTTTATACTTAAAGAAATATTAATATAATATTCCTTTTTGGCTTAAGCTCCCTACCTTAGCCCTTTTCCTTAACTTTTAGGCCCCTCCCTTTCCCTAACCAGTGGAGTTTAGTCCCCCATCTCTTTTATCGTGGTTGGTCTGCGCGCAACGATGTATTTTATATTAATTATGAGACATGTACAAAAATAGTCACACTAGCCTTTAACATCTAGGGTCTCTAGCCTAATCAAAACATAAGCATCCTAGCTTATAATAACTGGCTCACCAACCTATAAAACATAACATATACACAAAGGCTCGTTGGCCTCATAATCACGCGCACTTAAGATGCTGCACGCGGTATCTTGGAATGTGCACACTTCATCATTTCACTGCGCAGTACATGCACGCACTATGCCATGAAAGGTGCATACACAATGATATCAATCAACTCACCGACTTAAGTACATTTGCATTTACATTTACAATTGGGTTCGACCTAGGGATATTATATTTGTGATCAAGCATTTTTGAATCTTCTCAATTTGCTTCCACTGTAAGTCAGATGTGTTGTTGGCCCACACTTCACAACCATATAGAACCACCGGGATCACTAAAAGCCCAAATAGAGTTTGCATAGTCTTCCAATCCCATAGCTCTACTTCTTTGCACTTATTTTGAAAAGCATAGAAAGCTTTCCAACCTCCCAAAATTCTTTTCTTTCTGCAACCTTCCCAACTTAGATTTTTGTCGAAGTCAATTCTAAGGTATTTGTAATCTGTCACTTCTTCAAGAGTGTTGCCTTCAAAGTAGAACTTGTGTTGGTTATGTTTTCTTTTGCTAGAAAAAATTACCACTTTCGTCTTGCTAGTATTGACTTGCATCCCCACTGTACTACAAAAGCCCTCAATGGAAATTAAGTGTTCTTGCAACCCAAGAGCGGATTTAGCAATCAGAATAAGGTCATATGCATACAAAAGAAGCCTTATCACAAAATTACCAAAAAGAGCACCATCACCCTCATGTAAGTTTAACCACTCTTCAAGTTTGTCTATATATAAACCAAAAAGAGTAGGGGACAATGGGCACCCTTGCTTGACCCCGATATCACTCGTAAAACTTTCGGCGATACCAGCTGACGTTCTGATTTTGACTTTAACCTCCTCATATAACCTATGGACAACTGCTCTAAGATGTATAGGAACCCCAAGTTCCTTCATTCTATGCCAAATCTTATCTCTAGGGAACGTGTCAAAAGCTTTTTTGAAATCAACAAAGCAACAAAAGGCTTCCTCTTTTTTCTCCCACACTTTTTCAATGATGTGCCTTAGAGTTATACCGCAATCAATCGTTGAGTGTTTAGGTCTGAAACCTGCTTTCCCTTTAGCATGCTTATTCCCTTCTTCCACATCAACATTTTGCAAAGTGTATTAATGTAAATTGGGAATTTATGTTGGAGTGGTCTAGACCATGACATCAAGATTTTGCAAAGTGTATTAATGTAAATCGGGAATTGATGTTGGAGTGGTCTAGACCATCACATCAACATTTATTCATATCTACGGGATTTTTAAAGCGTTCTTCAAAGCATATAGTGCATCCTTTTTCAACCCACTAAGATAAAATAGTGGTATTTCCACACATGAATACAAGAATACACTGGTTCTAGGGATAAACACGTGTGAAACGACTCACGACTTTGCCCATTATTTGATTCCGAGAGTGTCGAAGGCATGCCTTTGCCATCATTTACAACTGACAAGTCCCAGGTTCAAGTGCCATCCACATTTCCTCTCCCCCTTATATTGTCACATATATTTCCTCCTCTTATCTCATCTTGCTTCCCCTTATCAATCCAAACCTCCATTAAATAGTTTGTTCCTTGCGCACTACTCTCATAAAAAATAATGCACCCGATTACAAATTACTTCTACTAAGCAAAGAAATGAAAGGAAAGAGATACAAGGAAATGGCGAGAGGGGTGCCATTGGATTTAATTATGTGATGCATGTTAGGGTATAATTGGTGCCACGTTGGTGCAGGGACATCTAGAATTAACGGTCCCATAAAGACAATAGTCATTCTTGTCATGGAGAATTGATCTTTCGACCACATGTTGGGATGGATGAAGCAACTCAATCCACAAAATTCCCATATCCATGAGGGATCCCAACTCTACGAGGGTCTTCTTCCAGGATGAGGTAGAGTATGTGGATCCGAACTTGGGTCACTTATTTTAGGCCATACGAGAGAATATCTTTGGCTCTGATGACACCTCTATGAATCTTTCCCCCATGAATGGATTCACTCAATAGGCGACTTCCTTGGGGGGTCCCAAAATGTCTCAAATAATCATGAATGGATTTAATCAAAAGGTCGTTCCCAAAGTTGTTTGATGAGGCATATCCATAGAAAACCATCTTTGAATCCATAGATGAATCAAAATTGTATTTTGGGATTTATTATCAGAACATCCAAGCTAATCTCAAAAATCTCAAGTATATCAGCAATTTCCACTCTTATTATGAGGAATTCAAGCTCAATTCAAGGGAAGGGAAAATTCCCAATTAGGTGGTTATGGAGCAACACTACATGGACACCAAGATCTTCCCCACCAATGACGACCATCCTTCACACGATGTAGCCTAGCTACCTGTTACCTGGGTGTCATTCAAAACTAAAATATGTGAGTTTCAAACATGAGTCAATTTAATTGACAATTGAATGAAAATTTCAGATCTACTTCCTTGAGTTTGATCTTTGGTCCCTTCGATTTTTGTTCCATGGACATTCCCACTGTAATGTTTTGTTGTTGAGTTCTTAGGCTGATGACAATATGCTAATGTTTAATCCTGGAAATTGTGTTTATTGGTGAGAAATATCCTAAATCTTATAACTGATAAGTTGTATATCTCGATGATGCCTTTCCAATAGTGTAAGGAGCGCACAAAACGGGTCTTGGAATCAAAAGTTATGGCCAAAATACGAAAGAAAATCTTACGAGACCCGCCACTATGTCGAAGGTTGGAGCTTATTTTCTTTGTGAGAGAAAAAAAGAAGATTGGCCTCCTCTTTTTTAGAGAAAAAAAGAAGATGGGAGAAAAACACAAGATCAGAGAAAAAAATAATATTAGCCTCTTCTTTCTCGGAGCGAAAAAGAAGATTGGCCTCCTCTTTGTTGGAGAAAAAAAGAAGATTGGCCTCCTCTTTGTCGAAGAAAAAAAGAATATTGAAGAAAAAAAGTAGATTGACCTCCTCTTTGTTGGAGCAAACGAGAAGATCAGAGAAAAAAAATAATATTGTCCTCCCCTTTGTTAGAGAAAAAAAGAAAACCAGATAAAAAAAGAAGATCAGAGCAAAAATAAGACTGGTCTCCTCTTTTTCAAAGAAAAAAATAAGATTAGCCTCCTCTTTGTTGAAGAAAAAAATAAGATTGGCCTCCTCTTTGTCAAAGAAAAAAAGAATACCGACCTTCGATATGAGTCCAAGGGGAAGAAATAATTTGAATAAGATTAAGTGTTGGGAAGCTTTTGCGTATCAACGAGAGTGCAGAGAGTCTGCCAATAAAGGCAGTGTCGGTGGAACAAAGGCCTTTTTTATTACACTTTGTCGGAAACAAAAGACATTCTCCTCCAAAACTATGTGTATCAAAGGGTTAAGGGCATCTTCAAATGATGAAGTGTGAACAAGGAAAAGGAATAATTTAGAGCTTGAAGCTTGCAAAAAATTCTAAGTGTTTTTAATGGCAAGAAGTAAGAAAGATAAGAAGGGTTCCCTATTTATTGGCACCCATTGAATGAATATGGAGATGAAGTCAAGAATTAAAGGGAAGGTGATGTTTCTAACACAATAATAGCCTGAGTTTAAAAGTCTATAAATTTCTCATACGATGTCTGATTGAGGCGTCATTTTTTTTGTGGAGAGAGCATAGGGAGAGGTTTCTAGTGAGAGAACTTACAACTTCATTCAATCATTGGATTAGATTTGTGTTTAATGAAGGTCGCTTGACAGAAGATCCCCTGATAATCATTTTGTCACTTCTAGACCTCATATTTAGATTTTTTTAGTGGCTTTGGATTTGTATATAATCTCGCAAAACATATAATTGGCCTACTTTGTAGTTGAAAAATCCACTTTGACTAGTGACCAAAAATTATGAGCAAAGACTTTTTTAATAAAAGTTAGGGCCCCATTCTGTCTATTGCTTCACTGAAATTCACTTCTCCCAGTTCGTGTGACATATGTGTTATATAGGCTCTCGATATATCCATTGGAACTGAGGTTACTCATACGTGGTCGAGAAATATTACCCCATGAAAACAACCAACTGACATTTTTAGCAGTTAATACTAAGTATGTGTCGGGAAGAATGATTATTTTCTGAGATGCAATTCAGAGCCAACCTATGTCTTGTAGATGTTGCAATCAACCCACTTGACAGTAAATGACACATGATCAAGGTTAGTCATATAATCAAGAGGCATACAATATACATGTTGGTATGGTATGCATAATTAAAGTTGCTAGTGAGATAAACAAGCTTTCCAAGATTATTATAATACTCAATTGTGACAATGACATGACATCAATCAAAATCAACAAGCAATCAACATCAATCGTCCGATAAAACTTGAAATGCTTAATCGTTGATAATCGAAAGAATCTTACTAATGGGTGCAATGAAAAGGATCTGAGTTGAAAGAATTTGGGGGAGGCTTCAAGATGAGAGAATCTCATCGAAATAGTCTATGTCGGTGAGAAAATGATTCCCCTACCGATACACCCTATGTCGATTTCCCTACCAATACACCCTGGGAATATTCCATCGACGAATCAATGGAAGAAGGGGATTCCTTGTCGATACACTGTGTATCGACAAGAAATAGAGATCCGCTGTCAGCAGTCGGAAATGGGTTTTCCTCCAGCGTATCGACGTGCAAAAGAAGATTGACTTCTGTTATATCAATGCCAAAAGGAGGATTGGCCTCTACTAGGCTCAAATGGAAGAAATAAATATGAAATTTTTCTGTGTTGGAAGGATTTACAACATCAACGAGAATAGGGAGATGTCTTTGATATAAGTTGTATTGATGAAGATAGATGATGCTTGTTGATACATTGTGTATCGACGAATATAAATGATGCTCGTTAATACACTATGTATTGGTGAGCCAGAGTTATCTTCGGAAAATGCTCAAAACGATCAAGTCCATAGGGAAAGAAGAGGATCTTGGACTTTAACATTTGCATGGAATACTTTAGAAGGTTTTCTAGTAGAAAAAGTAATAGGGGGTTCAATTTGTTCTCTTAGAGTAATTTTGTTTTGAAGTGAATAGAATAAATTAGGTGAATAGAAGATCATAAATTATGGAATAAATGTGCAGTCGATACCTAAAAGGTTTCATCATAGTGGGCTCATTAGTGATGCTTGCATGTCGGCTAGTAGATCTCATCTGCTATAAAGAGAGGATAAAGGATGATGGGATTCATTTCCTTAGACTGCGTTGACTATTCAGGTTGGTATCTTCGTCATGGGGCTGCTAAAGGTTTGGGATATAAAAATATTTTCACTAGGTGCATATATATTATCCCTTTGGTGTTGCTCCACTTCCCACGAGCATCCATAGCCTCGATATAGTCACCACGATGTCACAAACCTTTCTCTACTACTAACGAGTGTCCATAGCCTTGATGGAGATATCTGGATGACCCCTAATCTGATCAATCTTTCTTTACGAATTCATTCCCATTTTATTTAGTGTATTCTTAGCATCCAGTGGATGGGGAAAGCAGTGGCCTTCTTTTATCCTAATATGGGATGACTTCTAGCTATTGAGATTTACTTTGGATATTTATTGCCCCTGGCTAAATAAAGTTATTCCTTTTGATTATAAACCTTTAGACTTTGAAACTTCACCTTTCATGCGAGCGACTACTCGGTTTATGGATGGTTCCCCTATTACATAGGATTTGCTTTCCATCCAACATGCAAGAATAATCGTTAATTAACCACTTGTTAGTTCATGGTCTCATTCCTACTACAATATTCCAAAATAGTCTTGATTTATCTCCGAGGGGACATTCCAGTTTAGTTCATGAGCTAGGAAAGAGATGTAAGTTGATTCAGGCATGTTTTCCAGTGCAATGGTGCTATCTGTATGAGACAAATGGAGGTGAGATACTTGTATATCATCAAATATAATCAATAATTTTAAGATAAACAAAATTTATAGAATGAATTGCTTTAATGGGAAGAGATGACAGGGAATGAAAGAGAGCAATCATATTTAAAATTAGAAGATAAAATCAATCCAAAAACTGTTACAATTGAAATTTGAAAAATGAAACCTTAGATAAATAATGATTAAAGATATGAAATACACAAGGAAGAGTATTGATCCGGGAATTTCTGTGAGATCTTTCTCTACAAAACTCCTACAATGAGGATCATTTACTGGCGCTTAATCGCATGTGTGTAGATTTTAACCTTGTACAATATCTACTGCAAATATATATTCAGTAAAAGAATACAAAATATACAATGACAAATACAAACATTACACAAAGATTTTTCCCCTGGAAACCCAAACCGAGAAAACCAACATATTTTATATTCATTCATATGTAATACATTGTTTGCAATACAATATACATATAGGAGCCAACGACATCCAAAACCCTAACCCAATGACCTGGATTAGTCCACAACCCTAATTCCTTAACCGGAAATAGAAAACCACCGGCAAAATCCATGTGCCGAAAAACCACGTAAATATGTGACACATTTCCTGAGGCACGTGACATGTTTCCCGAGGAAGAATTTTTTTTCTCGGGGGCACTAGCCCTGAACCCCCCTGTGTGCTCGACGCATACACTCAAACACTACTACTCGTGTAAAGAATATAACACATACCCAACAATCTCCCACTTGTTGTTTTCTTTGCATATAGGGGGTTACAGGGTTACATAGTCAAAAATCTAGGGAAACAATGCCCATGGATCCTCTACACCAAGAGAACTTCTCAGTGCTCAGATATTTTGTTAATGAATCTGCAACATTATTCAAAGTGTCCACCTTCATTAGCAATACTTTCTTTTCTTCAACCATGTCTCTCACAAAGTGATATTGAATATCAATATGCTTTGTATTTGAATGACGAGTTGGGTTCTTCGCTCGAAAAATTGCACTTTGATTGTCACAATCTATCCTTACAACTTGTTGTACCAACCCAATATATGAACACAATCTTTGTAACCATACTGCTTCCTTACTTGCATGAGTGGCTGCCATGTATTCAACTTCTGTAGTTGAAAGTTCCACTACATACTATCTTTTGCTCATCCAACTTATTTCTCGTCCAAACAGGTTAAACACATACCCACTTGTATATCTCCTACAATCCAGATCTCCATCCCAGTCTGCATGCACAAAGCCATGTATATCCACTCGCATATGGAACACGCGACATGTCCTCCTCCTCTTCATGTGTCTTGGGACACTGATCCACATATAACTTTACACCAACAGGAATAGGAACCTTGATCGGTTTACATTCCTTCATATTAAACCTCTGCAATATTGTCTCGACATATTTTCTCTAATTTAACCAAAGTTTCCTCCTTTTCCAATCTCTTTTAATTTCCATTCCCAAAATGAAATTTGAAGCACCGATATTCTTCATGTCAAATTTAGAGGACAACTGAATTTTCACATCTTGGATAATCTCCTTGTTGTTTCCTATCAGCAACATGTCATCCACATACAAGAACAAATAAATCAAATGATCACCAATTAATTTAAAATACACATAGCGATCCTCTTTTCTTCTTGTGAAGCCAAGTCCCAACATATAAGTATCAAATTTTTGATACCACATCCTTGGTGATTGTTTTAAACCATACAAAGACTTTTTCATCTTGCATACCAACTCCTTCTTTCCCTTCACAACATAAATTTCTAGTTGCTTCATATAGATCTCTTCTTCCAGATCCCTATGTGGGAATGATGTCTTCACATCCATTTGTTCTATTTCAAAATCAAATTCAACAACAACAGATAACATAAATATTATGGAGGTTAACTTGGCAACAAGAGAAAAAAATCTCACCAAAATCAATTCCCTCAACTTGGGAATAACCCTTTGCTACTAACCGAGCTTTGTATTTCTCCACTTTTCCTTCTACATTCAACTTCTTTTTAAATACCCATTTTCTTCCAATGGGATTTCTTCCAGTTGGCAGCTCCACTAGATCCCAAGCCTCATTCTTAGACAAAGATGCCATTTATTCATTCATGGCCCTTTTCCAGAGGTTTGCATCCTCTGAATCCACTGCCTCCCTAATAGTTCTAGGATCATCATTAGTAATAGACAAAGAAAAATTTGAATGGAAATCAGATGGAGTATACCTTTCCGGTAGCCTTCTTTCTCAAACCAATCTCCTCAATACTGGAGTATGAGGATCTTCTTCTTCTGATTCCTGTTCTTTTGTAGAGTCTAACTCATCATCTTTTAAATCAAACTCTATTTTCGCTGGTTCTTCCTTACTTGGTAGGACTTCCTGTTTAACAACATCCTTCATTTCTCTAAATACCACATCTTGGCTGTACACTACCTTCTTAGTTTCTGGGTTCCAAAGCTTATAACCTTTGAGACCATCTTTGTATCTAATAAAGATACACTTTTCGACCTTCTTATCTATCTTACTCCTGTTTTCCTTTCGAACATGAACATATGCATCACAACCAAATACCTTGAGATGTGTGAGAGAAGGTTCCTTACCAGTCCATACCTCTTGTGAAGTCTTGTCATTCAATGTTGATGAGGGTGATCTATTGACCAGGTAATATGCAATACCCATTGCCTCTACATAGAATTCTTGCCCTAGCCCGACACCACTGAGCATGCACCTTGCTTTTTTCATCAATGTCCTATTCATCCTTTCTGCAACTCCATTCTACTGAGGTGTATATGGAATAGTCTTCTGCATTTCTATACCACACTTCTTACATAATTATTCAAATTCATTCCCGCAGAACTCTCCACCATTATCTGTCCTTAGCACCTTAATTCTTTTCTCTGTTTGATTCTCAACAAGAGCCTTAAACTCTTTAAACTTGTCAAAGACTTCAGATTTCTTCTCGAGGAAATATATCCAAGTAGTCCTCGAGAAGTCATCTATAAATGAGACATAATACACAAATTTTCCCAAAGATGGGACCGACACAGGTCCAAAAACATCACTTTGAACTAGTTGTAAGATTCCTTCTGCCCTCTTTGCACCAGAGGGGAATCTTACCCGATTCTACTTCCCATATAGACAATGTTCACAGAAATCAAAATCTAGAGAGTAGTTAGACATACCTTCAACCATACCTTTATTGTATAGTAGTCGAAGACCCTTCTCTCCGATATGCCCCAGTCTTTGATGCCACAACATAACCTTTTCTCCAGAGATTGTAGGAGTTCTTTCTTCTTCAACTCCAATATCATGAACAATGGAACTATTACACCCATCACTAATAGTGCTTCCTTCCAGCTTATACAAAGTTCCAAACCGAACTCCTTTTAGCAACACCATTGCTCCTCGAACCATCCTGTAGGTTTCCTTTTCAAATATTGTTTTTACCCCTACATCGTCCATTTTTCTTACATAAATCAAATTTCTAGCCAAACCTGGGATGTGTAGAACACTAGCAAGTGTTCTAATCCTTCCATTTATGAGCCTCAACTTGACTTTTCCTCGTCCTATGATTCTGGTTGTCGAATCATCACCTAAGAAAACATTACCTCCATCATACCTTTCATATTCGCAGAACCACTCCATGTGGGGAGTCATATGAAAGGATGCCCTAGAGTCAACCAACCATGCCTCATGATCTGCATGTTTGCTTGAAGAATCCAAGTACACGTCCCCTCCTTCCTTGTAGGTATTTTCTTCTGTAGAATGATATTCTTCAAATCCCTTCTTTTTCTCAACCTTGGATCTACACTGCTTCTTTTAGTGCCCTTCTTTTCCACATATCCAACATGCCCTTTCAATCTTTCTGGGAGATTTAGATCTACCCTTAGACTTAGATCTCCCACTTGAGAAATTAGATCTATTCCTTTACCGGGAATGTCCTCTTGCAAATAATGCGTCTGTGCTCTATCCTTCCATATTCTCCCGTCTCATCTCCTCCGACAACAAGGACGAGACCACTTCATCAAAATTCAAGGCATTTGTATTACTATGTATGGGCACAACTAGACTATCCCCGGAGTCCGGTAAAGAACACAGTAAAATAATACATTTATCTTCATCTGAGATTTTAATCTCAATAGATACTAACTGACTTACCACAGTATTGAAGGCGTTCAAATGCTCTGCCACCGAGTCTCCATCTCTCATCCTTAGGTTATACAACTTCTTTCTCAGGAATAGTTTATTTACCAGGGAATTAGACTGATACAACTTCCCCAAGTTTTCCCATAAATCCTTGGCTGTAGCTTCCTTTGACACATTCAATAGTACTGAATCAGAGAGACACAGTCAAATTGTTCTTTTTGCCTTCCGATCCAATTTTTTCCAGTCATCTGCTGAAGTTCCTGTAGGTGCAGTACCTGGATCTACCGTGATCCACTAATCTTTGTCCACCAACAAATCTTCCATCTTGAGCTTCCACAACTCAAAACTTTTCCCATTAAACTTCTCGATCTCCATCTTCGAATTGCTTGCCATTTCTTTTCACCTAAAAAATCAATACCACAGATCTCCCACTGTAACAAGGCTTATCACAGTCCCGAGCCAAACCCTTGATCACAAAGGCGTCCCCCTGAAGCCAACAAAGCTTTGATACCAAATGTATATTTTGACCTTGTACAATATCAACTGCAAACAGATATTCAGTAAAAGAACAGAAAAGATACAATGACAAATACAAACATTACACAAAGATTTTCCCCCTGGAAACCCAAACTGGGAAAACCAACATATTCTATAATCATTCATATGTAATACATTGTTTACAATACAATATACATATAGGATCCAATGACATCCAAAACCCTAACCCAATGACATGGATTAGTCCACAACCCTAATTCCTTAACTGGAAATAGAAAACCATCGACAAAAACCATGTGCCGAAAAACCACTAAATATGTGACATGTTTCCCGAGGCACATGACACTACTACTCGTGCAAAGAATATAACACATACCCAACAATGTGAACATGAACAAATAATCATTAAGCATTTCATATTAACATGAACAAATTGTCATAATTACGTGCATATGTGCAATTAAATATCTACTTAATCAAGTGAGAATGCAAACAAAACTCACACATATAATTTGACACCCATGTGTTAACGGAGTTCACCAGACTCTGTTGGATACATCTCCATATCCACTTGGAATATGAATCACTTTATTGTCCTTCCTTTATCCAGGGCTGAAACCTTCTCACAAAATGTGGTACATACTCCTTATAGGGAGAAAACCCAGAGCAACCTTCTCTTACACAAATAACTTAAGGATCTCACATAAGTGACATTTCTTCAGACACCATAAGGACTACATTCCTCTCCATGCAATCTCTCTTTCCAAGGGGCCTAAAGGGGCCTAAAGGGCCTCCCCCACAATGCTTACATAAGGAATTTATATAATTTCCCTCTCTCCATAATTCAAGGAGACAAGATCCACAATTCTAGGATCTAATAACAACTCAAGGAAAAAAATGAGAAATCATCTCAACCAACCTTAACTTCCCCTTGAGACTAGGAAACCACTTGTGATAAAATGAGGAAGAATCCCAAACCAACTCATGAGACTCCCAAATTCCTCTTAAAATTAAGAAACTAATTTGTGAGGTGGATTCTCACACAAAACAAAATTCCCCTTAAAACTAGGAAACTAATTTGTGAGGTGGATTCTCACACTTGATTTTAATTTCATTTTTACAAATTAAATGAAAAATACATGAGCACATTATGCTAACAAATATTAATCATTTTCACAATATGAAGTTTTAAATATTCCTTTAACTTTGTCACCTATCATCAATGATCTTCTCCATGGTGTGCAAAGTATTGAATCCTTGTGTGGAGATCCTCCTGGATCAAGTATATTGAAAAATAAATCATGAACGTCAATGCTTATAGCAACTTTAAAATGTTCATGCATCCCAACACAACAAGTTGTTTTTAAGCCTCTTGAATAGAGTAATCCCCGTGAAAGACTACACTCAAAACATTTCGTTCGAATGGGATTTGGCACTAGGCTCATTGGGAACTACACCTCTCATTTTGGTTCTCGAATTTTATCAGCTTATCTTTGTGGCCTTGTGCTTCAAGAAGTTAGGATTGAAAAAATATTCCTCTGCCACCCCTCAAATTTCTTTTCTCTAGTCTTGCGATATCCTAGATTTTCAAAATATGTGTTCACATCTCTAAATCTCTCCGAGTTCTAAAGCTTATTCTGCAATGTGGCATGCTCATCTCCTCACTAGTTCAATTTAGGCGTACAATATCAACTGGGCACTTAAACCTACATGGAAAAACCATTCAAGACATAAGATCGATTTCATCCCAAAATTTTCGGAAATGAAAGGGCTTAAGAAAATTATGTGCTGAAAATAAAAGAAAGTAGAATTCCAAAAACATGTTCGTGAATAAAGTCCCCATGTGACATCTCCCATGACCATGCCAAAAGTTTTAAATCTTTTCTAGATTCATGTCCTCCTCTTAAGGTGAGAAAAATCTTCAATGAGTGAGGTCTGCACACATGCAAAAAACAAATATCATCAATAAAACTAGCGACCAATGATGCAAATTGATTTATTATCCATTTTCAAATAGAAATGTTTAACCAGAACTTATCAAATCTAACTAAAAGCAATGTTGACTAAGATAATTTCCTCCTGGAAAAACATGTTCATAGAGATCTCATAACATAAACTAGAACTGAATCTTGTATCTGGGTTAGCATGGAACACTAATCCAAAAGATAATGCTTTGAGTAAATGAGGAACCATACATGTTGGGACACATTATTTCAAATCCTAAATCTTATCGGTTTCCAATTGCCAATATCCCAATAGAAAGGTGGATTCAACTACCTTGAATCTTCATCTATTGAATGGAAGTTCTCTTTTGAGCAACAAATGGCTCTAGTTGTGATGATCAATAGGTTTTCCTTGAAGTAGCTCCTATTAAGAACAATTTATTGTTGATCAGTATCTTAGAGGATCCAAACCATAGACCTTTTGTAGGAGGCCATTGTTCTTGAATCCATACTCTTTCTCAGCTGAGTATGTTCATTAGAGGTTGTTATTACCTCTTCTATTGTTATATTCAAAACTAGGTTACAAATATTGTACAGTTACATTTTGAACAGGTTCCATCTCTAGAACTAGGACAAGTACCCACACCACCCACAAAGAGCAATGGTAAAGCAAGGCTTCTTGTAACCCTTTTCCTTTTAGAATTCCCTAAGTAAGTGTAATGTCCTTGATACAAAACCCTTTGTAATTGTACATATAGGCTGGTGAGTTGTGGTATCAACTATAAATGTAAATGTACATTTAGGCTGGTGAGTCGTTGGCACTAAGTTTTGATGTTGCACGCACCTAAGTAGTGTGCGGAGTATTGTATCAAAGGAAAGATGCACACAAGGGTAAACCTAGACTTAATAATGAAATATTTACTCATTAAATTTGGAAAAATTCTATTACAAGGACTTCATCAACATTGATTTTTTTATAAATCCTTAATATATTCTATTGAGGAAGTCAATATATTAAGATTCCTAGTGTGGAATGATGTAAGTGAGTGGCCTCTAAGAACCAACGCTAGGAGTAAGCAGCAGAAGCAAGGGTATTCAAATGCAAGAAATGGATATCGATCTCTCCTCATTGTCGATTCTACAAAACGATTGACCTGATGTAATAGTGCCAACCAACCATAGAAAAATCAACCATGGTTGAGCATTACTTTCACCAAAAGGACGAGAAAATGATAAGAATTTTAATTGCATAAGATATAGATGTTGAACACATTTTTCAAGGTTTTTAGTTGAACTTTGTATATGTCCCCATTTTCTTTGATTATTAATGATTAATGTTTAATGTAACTACAAATAAATTATCAAAATTAAGATATTAATTTTCAAGTTTAATCATGTATTCAAAGTCATTCATTTGTTACTCATCTCCCATGAGTCTAAATAGCTTACTTAAAACTCGTTATTAATTAATTCTAATTATTTTTGTAAGAAAAGTAAGGAGTTTTATTTCAAAAATACATATCGCATTTATACATGTATTATGCATATAATTAAATAAAATTCAATAAATAGTTTTGTGTCTTGTTGACTTCTATGAAATGATTTCAATTACTAATAATTGATTTAAGAATACAAATTTACAAAAAATTATGGATGGGGAAATCAAATGCAATGGGGTGCAAAAATTCTAAGACATCTATTTATGACCCATATCCAATGAGAAATAGTCCACTTAACACTCATTATTAATTAATTCTATGTGTTTTTAAGAAATACATTTTTACATACATGAAGTTTTATTTCAAAAATTACATCACATTTATATAGACATATTAATGCATAATATAGGTAAATAGAAGTCATCAATACATAATTTTGTGTCATGTTGGCTTATATGAAATGATTTCAATTACTAATAATTGATTTAAGAATACAAATTTACAAAATGCTATGGATGGAGAAATCAAATGTCATAGGGTGCAAAAGTTCAAAGACATCTATTTATGATCCATCTCCAATGAGAAATAGTCCTCTTAACACTCATTATCAATTAATTCTATGTTTTTTTAAGAAATTCATTTTTATTTACATGAAGTTTTGTTTCAAAAATTACATCACATTTATAATATTAATGCACAATATAATATAAGTCATTGTCCTTAAATTGGCTTATATGAGATGATTGCAATTATAAATAATTGATTTAACAAAACATATTTATAAAAAAATATGGATTGAGAAATCAAATGCGGCATAATTTAAAAAGTTCTAAGTCATTCAACTATGACCCATCTCTCATTACCATGAATAGTTCACTTAGCATTCGTTATTAGGAAATTATTAGTTTTTTTGGAAGAAATGCATCGTTGTTTATATCGATTTTTATTTCAAAAATTATATATCACATTTAGGCACTCATATTAATGCATTTAATTAAATAAAAGTCAACAAATAAATATGTGCCTTATTGGCTTATATGGGATGATTTCAATTGATTTAAGAATAGAAATTTACAAAAACTTATGGACAGGAAAATCAAATGATTTATGGCTTACATTCATCTATGACACATCTCCAATGATCTTGAATAGTTCACTTAGCACTAATTATCAATTAATTCTATTGTTTTTTAAGAAATGCAACTCTATTTACATGGGATTTTATTTCAAAATTTACATATCACATATATTAATGCATATAGGAAAATAAATGTCAATAAATGACTTTGTATACCAAATTAGAATACCAAAAATTTACAAGCCTATGCAAATATTTTTGTCTCTCAAGAGAATACATGACTTTTGTCTCTTTAGAGACAATATATAAAACAATGTAGAAAAACAAATGGCTTACCATTGATATAAATTAACATAAAACCTTTTTCTTAAAATAATTTTTAACATCTTATGTTAATTTATGTTAGGGTACGGAGGAATCAAACCACCAACCTCCTTCTTGTAACACATGTGCTTTTCCATTGAGCTAACACCCTTTAAAACATTAGAGAAGAGAAATTCCATTGATTTGCTTAGTAACTTAATAATGTCTTTGAAAATGATATTAAAAAGAGGTTGTTTATTATTATTATTATTATTTTTTTTTAATTTTTTTTTTTTATCTGTAAGTAAAAAAGGGTGTTTCCTATTACTGAGCTTTTATAGCATGGCATAAATCAGGGAGAACAATGAGTGGTGGAGGTGCCAAGACTGGGTGGCCCTCCACCTCGACTCCGAAGTCCTCCAACGCAGTCTCCCTGACCTCCATCGTTGTACCAATGTCTACGACCTCCACTGCCTTGACCTACTCCATCGTTGTACCAACTGGGTAGTCTATGTCCTGAATTGCGGCAATAGAATCCATATGTAGGAATTCCCCTGGGAATTCCTCTTCAATTATACATGTAGCTCACTCCATGGCCATCGAGGCAGTTGTGTTTGCAGGGTTATGGCTGAGGTTTTGCATATCATCCAGGAATGTGAAGAGAAGAGAATTCGAAGGAACCTGGATGGGTTCCTCTGAAATATCCTCCTCGACGGAAGCCATTGGTGATGTTATTGGTTTCTCCCATCTCCGAGTCCGAGCAATGGACATGGCACGTTCCATCCTTTTCACATGCCTATGTTGGGAAGCTAGACTGTACCAAATTGGGCCGTGCCTCGGCTTGCCTCACTCCCTTGGCATGCTTAGGCTAGGAGGATTGATAATTCTCTATGTAAGCTCAATAAGAATGCACTGCACACATGTCTCATTCTCAGAGCAGCCATGAAGGTGGAGCGCGAGAAAGAAATGGATCCAACCTCGTTCGAGCGGGAGAGATAAGCCCAGGCTCGACATGACCAAAGTATTGAGACCTCCCCTGCATTTACATCTTGGTGTCGCCATCAGATTCATGCAAGAGATTTGTCCTCCCCTTCTCAACATACATTAATGGTCGCCCTTCATTCAATATTTAGGTGAAGGGAGCCATCCTGCCATATTTATGGCTTGGAACTGGGGCAGGCTACGTGGCCTCCCATAGCTACATGGAACCCCATCCGGGAATATTAAAAGAAGTTTAATAAAACTCCATATTTCTAATATATTCAATATGTGATGCAATGATATCAACATGGAAAGTTTAAACTAACCATGCAATAAAACATGTTTATAAGAAAAGAAAATATTCTACTAGCCAAAGTCAAAGGCAACAAGGAAGGAGCTCCCTGGGCTCTAACAAAATTATGAAATAAATTCACTTTCAATAAACAAAAATATCCAAACAATAAAAGGTAATTCAATGATACCTTATCAAAGGAAACCTATCATTTTAGGCAATCCCTTTAGACCAGAATAGTTGTAAGGACGTCACAAGCAACTGATATTGTAGTTCAAAACAAAAGTATGCATATATTGGAGTGTCTCAAAATTCCTTTCCACCTAGTCAATAAAGTGAAGCTACACCGAAAACAATGGATTTTCATCCTTTAAATTTTGAAAAATGTACATGTCATCATTCTAGTAAAGCTTACCAAATATATCAACTATAAACTCATGTTGTGCCATCAGATTCTACAAACTCAAAAGCTTCTATAACAAGTCTAGACTAACAACCATCTGCTTCAATCTACAAAAATGCTACCCCAACATTTCCACCTACAAGCTTTAATTGATAGTTTAGGCACGGAAAAATAATAGTAGACAATGAACATCCTATTTTTTTTTTCCAGTTACAACATTAGAGGTTACTTTCCAAAACCTATTATGGAATTCACATATGATAAATAACAAATGCCACAAGATGGCACATCTTGGATTTCTTCCAAGGCCTTGTGGAAAGGAACCAATAAATAACATTTCTCTGCTCGGTTATTTCAAAGAATATATATATATATATATATATATATATATATATATATATATATAGTTTCT
>ML796678.1:335360-438369 GCA_009831015.1 Picea engelmannii
AACCCATCCTACCCTACCACAACTCCAAATAAATAATTCCAATCTCAAGTTACAATCTGATCGAGTTGCAAATGTTCAATCCAAGCACCCAAGAATGAATGGTCAACCTTTTCTATTTGCCACTTGTGTGGTGTTTCTTCAGAGCAACTTACATTTCCTCCATATTTACCATCCTATGTAGTTTCTTTACATTGTTTGAACCCAAGGAAAATCTAGTTATTCATGATTGCGAAGGCCAAATGAGGTCAACTTTTTTAATTTTCTCAACTCTTCTCCTTGAACTCCCTAGTCAAGTTTACCAGTTGGAGATCCCTAATCAGACCATGAATTGGGAGTCACATCAGCTCCCAAGTCACAAGAACCGTAAGCATTCAAATAAATTTCCTCTTACAATAAAACCCAAGTGTAGAAACAAAACTTTGTGCCCTACACTTGCTTTAAATTCTAAGAAAATTGTATGTTGTCGCATGATATGGGTTAATTCTTGATTACTGTGTGATTGTTTATCTATGCATGATATGGGTTAATTCTTGTATGTTGTCGCATATAAGTAATGGTTGTTATTATGTTCAATGTTGCTTGCACATGTAAGTATGGTGCTTATAGCCTGTATATGTAGTTGTGCATGAGTGTGACAGATGTTGATAGTTTTACTGTAAGCTAACCTTATGTTTTTGGTATGAGCCTCCGAGGAATGTTGAAAGGCCATGCGTGTAGAGAATACACTGCGTGCACCATTGGCTAGATTACTTGTGTGCACTGGGAAGCAGTCTACGCGCACAAGAAGAATAGATTTGGCATGAGACGCTAGGATGGTTTCGCACACAATAGTGTTGTGTGATCAGTACACTAGTACAGAGTTGTTTGATTTACTTCCACTGCTAAAAGTTGTGATTAAAGGAGAGAGTTAGTGCGATGTGACTTAGCTTGAGGTTGAGCATGTTACTCCAAGTGATATTGTGTAGACTATAGTTTAGTATAGTATCTGCATAGTGGATTTTTGGAGTAGCATTTCTCAGTAGTATGCTGGGGATGTTACAGTTTGGATGATTCAAAGCATGATCATAGCATAATTTGGGAGAAGTGTGCGGCGTGGCCCAACCAGGGGAGGTTGGGGATGTTACAGATTGGTATCAAATCTATTGGTTCAAAAATGGACTTGTATGGGCCAGAGGTCAACAAGAAACATTAGAGCTCCAATTTCAACACTGAGCCTGCATGAGCTAAGTTATACTTAAGGAAAAAATCAGACTGGTAAGTGGCCAAATTTGGAATTTCAGCGTGGTCATGGTGCTCATTAAATAATAATGCGCACATGTGCATGCTAAATTCATGATATTGCAGAGTGTGTCACTGGAACTACACAATCAACAATGGTGCATGGGTGTGCGCATTAAAGGTTTGGGGTTGTGCATAACAAATTGTGATGCATGCACATTACTGATACACGTGCATGTCAAATATTGACATCACACATTGGTGTGTGTTGAATACCAATGCGTTCATGAGATTCAAAATAAGGGATTATGAAAATATGGTGTAGATTTTTCATGAAATTTATTCATGAATTTGTCTAACAAATCTTGTTGTGTGCATATTTTGCAGAATTATCAATGATTAAAGCTAGACAAAATCAGTGCAAAAGGTCAAAATCTTGGAATATACACAGAGGACTTGCAGTCCTGATGAATATTTTGGGATTTGTATGTTGGTTTGGGTGTTGATAGTACAAAATCCAAGGAGGAGGGCATGAATTTGGTAGAAACCATAAAGGGCTTGCAAAAAGATGTCCAAATCTATAAGGTTGATAATGAAAGGCTTATGAAAGCAAAGGAGAAACAAGATGACTTCAATGTCAAATTGATGCAAAGCATAGACATAATAGAAAATAAAATGGATAAGGAGACAAAGTCGAGTAGGTCTCATGATGAGAAAAGAAGAGAAGAAAGAAGTGTTGATAGGTATTGACCTCACTCACCAAAGCATTCTTTTAGGAAAGCAAATAGTAGTTCGAGTCCATCTCCTGTCAAAAAGCATAATAGGAGGACTGGGGAGGACAAGCTACAAGGAGAAATGAATAAGATTAATCTGCCTACCTTTGACGGTGAGCACAAGAAGAATGAATATGCAGAGACCTGGTTTTTGGGTATAAGGAAGTACTTCCAACTACATAATTATCATGTGCAAGCAGAAGGGAGAATTGTTATCTATCAGCTAAAAGGAAAGGCATCAATGTGGTGGGAACAATTTGTACAAAAGAAATGCATTGATGATAAGAAAGTTACTTGGAAGGAGTTCAAGAGGTATTTCAAAAGAAATACTTAACCAAGCGGTACTATGACAAGAAAATGAAGGAGTTGTTCGAGCTTAAGCTTAGAAGTATGATGATAGATGATTATGAAAGAAGATTCTTAGAGTTGTTGAAATATGTCGCATTCATAAAGTATGAGCAAGTTAAAATTCAGAGGTACTTTAGTGGGTTGCCTTCAGTTATCAGTGACAAGATATAGTATGATGACCCTAAGACATTGGAGGAAACTATAAGGTGTGCTAAGTGTCTTTATGAGTAGCAAATAGGAAGACCAAATTTTCAAAAGGATTGGGAATATAAGATGAAAAGTAAGGTGGAACAGAGGAAGAAGGGGGCTAAGCCACTTTTTTTCAGAAATACTGCGCAAGGACAGACAACTCTCCAAGAGCCTAGAATGTCAAAGACTGTGGAGAAAAAGCCATGACAATAATCAATTCAATGTTGGAGTTGTGGTGGGAATCATATGCATAGATATTGCCTTCAAAGAGGTGATAAAGAGAGGATTGTGCATAGTGTACAAGAAGTTGCAACAATTGAGGACATGGGCAGAAATGTGCCTAGGGTTTACGCAACGCTGGATAACAAGCATGTTGAGTTTCAATCACACATGATTGAGGTGGAAGGTAAGGTTAATGACTAACCCATTGCTATTTTAACTGACTCGGGAGCTATTCATAGTTATCTGTATCCTAAGATGGTGGAAATATTCCATTTGCCGAGAAGTAAGCTTAGAAAACCTTGGTTGGTGCAATTAGCTACAGGAGCAAAAATGAAAATTAATGAGATGGTCAAGGCATGTGCAATGGAAATGAATGGAATGTGCACAAAATTTGATTTGAATAGTATACCTTTGGGTTCATATGATTGCCTCATTGGTATGGATTGGTTGGGTGAGCACCATGTTGTCTTGGATTGCTACAATAAGCCATTAACTTGTTTGGATGAGGAAGGGAACTTAAGAACAGTTCAAGGAATTCCAAGAGTTGTGACTATCAGAGAAGTTTCAGCCTTGCAATTGAAGAAAAGCTACAGGAAAGGGTGTCAAGTATTTGCATCACACATGGAAGAGGCACCTAAGGATAAAGTTCCAAGTGTTGAAGACTACACAATATTGAAATAGTATGAGGATGCCTTTAAAGAGATATTGGGTTTGCCTTCAAAAAGAGATATTAATTTCTCTATAAATATGATTTTGGGAGCAACTCATGTATCCGAGACTCCTTATAGGATGGGTACACTAGAGTTGAAGGAGTTGCAGATGCAAATTGAAGAGATTTTGAAGAAGGGGTATATACGCCCAAGTGTGTTGCCTTAGGGTGTGCCAATTTTATTTGTAAAAAATAAGGATGGTACGTTGAGACTTTGCATTGACTTCAGACAATTAAACAAGGTAACAGTGAAGAAAAAGTATCCTTTTCCAAGAATAGATGACCTATTTGATCAGCTAAGGGGCATAAGGATATTTTCCAAGATTGATCTCAGATCTGGATATCACCAAGTGAGAATAAAAGAGTAAGACATTAGTAAGACGACCTTCAAAAAAAGTTATGGTCATTATGAGTTCACAGTGGTGTTTGGGTTGTCGAATTCACCAACTGTTTTCATGTGTTTGATGAATGGAGTTTTCAGAAGTTATTTAGATAGGTTTTTCATTGTATTTATGGATGACATACTTATTTATTCAAGTTCTGAAGAAGAGCACGAGCAACACTTGAGGAGGGTGTTGCAAGTGTTGAGGGAGCATCAACTTTATGCAAAGATGAGAAAGTGTACGAAGGAATCAAACCACCAACTTCTTTCTTGTAACACAAGTTCTATTCCATTGAGATAACACCCTTTAAAACATTAGAGAACATGAATTCCATTAATTTGCTTATTAACTTAATAATGTCTTTTAAAATGATATTAAAAATAAGTTTTTTTTTTGTAAGTAAAAAAGGGTGTTTCCTATTACTGAGCTTTTATAGCATGGCATAAATCAGAGAGAACAGTGAGTGGTGGAGGCACCAAGACTGGGTGGCTCTCCACCTCGGCTCCCAAGTCCTCCAACGCAGTGTCCACGAACTCCACCACTGTACCAATGTCTATGACCTCCACCACCTTGACCTCTTCCATCGTTGTACCAACTGGGTATTCCGTGTCCCAAATTTGGGCAATAGAATCCATATGTAGGAATTCCCCTAGGAATTCCTCTTCAATTATACATGTAGCTCCCTCCATGGCCATCGGGGCACTTGTGCTTGCATGGTTATGGATGAGGGTTTGCATATCATCCGAGAATGTGAAGAGGAGAGAATCTGGAGGAACCTGGATGGGTTCCTCCGAAATATCCTCCTCGACATATGCCATTGGCGGTGTTCTTGGTTTCTCCCATATCTAAGTCTGAGAAATGTACAGGGCACGTTCCAGCCTCGACACACACTTATGTCGGGCAGCTAGACTGTACCAGACTGGGCCGCGCCTCGACTTTCCTCCCTCCCTTGGCATCGCTAGGCTAGGAGGATTGATAATTCTCTGTGTAAGATCAATAAGAATCCACTGCACACAGGTCTCATTCTCGGAGCAGCTAGGAAGGTGGAGTGTGAGAGAGAAATGGATCCAACCTCATCTGAGCGGGAGAGATAAGCCCAGGCTCGACATGACCATAGTACTGAGCCCTCCCCTTCATTTACATCTTGGTGCTGCCATCAACTTCATGTGAGGGAGTTGTCCTCCCCTTCTCAACAGACAGTAATGGTCGCCCTTCATGCAAGATTGTGGTGAAGGGTGCCAGTCTGCCATATTTATGGCTTGGGCTTGTGGCAGGCTACGTGGCCTCCCGTAGCTATGTGTCACCCCATCCGAGAATATTAAAAATAAGTTTAATAAACTCCATATTTATAATATATTAAATATGTGATGCAATGTTATCAACATGGAAAGTTTAAGCTAACCATGCAGTAAAACATGTTTATAAGAAAATAAAAGATTCTACTAGACAAAGTCAAAGGCACCAAGGAAGGAGCTCCTCGGGCTCTAACAAAATTATGAAATAAATTCACTTTGAATAAATAAAAATATCAAAACAATAAAAGGTAATACAATGATACTTTATCAAAGGAAACTTATCATTTTAGGCAATCCCTTTAGAGCATAATAGTTGCAAGGACGTCACAAGCGACTGATATTGTAGTTCAAAACAAAAGTATGCATAAATTGGAGTGTCTCAAAATTCCTTTCCACCTAGTCAATAAAGTGAAGCTACACAGAAAACAATGGATTTTCATCCTTTAAATTTTGCAAAATGTACATGTCATCATTCTGGTAAATCTTACCAAATATATCAACTATAAATTCTACAAACTCAAAAGCTTCTATAGCAAGTCCAAACTAACAACCATCTGCTTCAATCTACAAAAATGCTACCCCAAAATTTCCACCTACAAACTTTAATTGATAGTTTAGGCAAGGAAAAATAACAGTATATAATGAACATCATATTTTTTTCCAGTTACAACATTAGAGGTTACTCTCCAAAACCTATTATGGAATTCACATTTGATAAATAAAAAATGCCACAAGATGGCACATCTTGGATTTTTTCCAAGGTCTTGTGGAAAGGAACCAATAAATAACATTTCTCTGCTCGGTTATTTCAAAGAATATATATACACAAAACAAAACAACATCTTTAATTGCCATGTTGACAAAAAATAGTCATTATATATTCTACCACCTAAGAGATATTCAGTTTGTCAACCTGGGACTAGGAATTCCATTTTGTGTGTTCAAATTTCCCTATTTTCTTTTTCTACACTTCCCTCCCAAATTTTCTTCTAGTGTAATTCCAATAAAAGGTAGAAAACTAGACTATTTCCTAAACCAAAATGGGGAATTTTATAACATAAATAGTAAAAAATAAAAAAATGAATTTAAAATGAACCCATCCTACCCTACCACAACTACAAATAAATAATTCCAATCTCAAGTTACAATTTGATCGAGTTGCAAATGTTCAATACAAGCACCCAAGAATGAATGGTCAACCTTTTCTATTTGCCACTTGTGTGGCATTTCTTCAGAACAACCTACAATTCCTCCACATTTACCATCCGGTGTAGTTTCTTTACATTGTTTGAACCCAAGGAAAATCTAGTTATTCATGATTGTGAAGGCCAAATGAAGTCAACTTTTTTAATTTTCTCAACTCTTCTCCTTGAACTCCCTAGTCAAGTTTACCAGTTGGAGATCCCTAATCAGACCATGAATTGGGAGTCACATGATCTCCCAAGCCACAAGAACCGTGGCTCTATTTTCTACTCTAGGCAAAAGTAGCAATTCTTGAATTTAAGGTTGCACCCATAGCTAGTGATAAGAGAGACCCACATGCATTATGATGTTCCACATCCACACAATGAGGTGACATTCTACTAAGGGATCCCAACCCATATGAGGAAGATTGGAAAAGTGATTGCATCAAACAATGACCAAGGCCCTAAGGTTCTATTTCATCCTATTGCATCTATGTAATTAGCTAAGAAAATACCCGTGAAATTATGGGAGGTAGCATATAGTTTAGAATATGCATATATGCATGGATGATCTTGTGAGCTTGCCTTTGGGCAGTCATATAAGAAAATATGGAAGGATCAAGGACCTCTACTATAGGAGATGCTATCTTAGAGGCAAACAAGTCTTCAAGATTCGTTGGAGCAACAATATTGATCCCATGACTTTGTGGATTTCTAGTGGATTTCAAATTTGGAGATACAATATTAATCCCATGATCTTAAAATAGCTGGTCATTTTGGATTTATTTAATGGAAATAACATATCTTATATTCGATCTTGGAGGTTTAAATATAATTAATATTAACATTTTCCATGGTTTGAAATGTCTACAATTGTTTCAGTCACTCAATAGAACCAAAAAAAAACCTTGACATTACTTAGAAGGGTAAAATAAAAAGTTAGTATATGGAATGAGCCTAATGTTACTTCTAGGATACAACCTTGGTGGACTAGAAATTTAGCTATTGATAAGGAATTTTTCATTGATCTCTTAAAGTATGGGATCTATACCATGTATTGCACCTTAACTCTTTCATTTCATAGTTACTATTGTTAATAGGATTATTGTTAAAAAAATTATTTTAGGTGTGTTTTAACTTTTACCAATGCTTCCAAAGAATTGATTTCATTATTTTCTAATATTTAAAATGAAACTACAATGTACATGCTTTATTTTATAGACCTTTCATAAATCAAGGAAAATAATATTGTAACATTGACAATACACAACAATTCTATTGGAAACAAGACTGAACAAAATAACTCATAACCATTATTTGGTCTCATAAAACATCCATTGATTGATATAGTGAGTCATACATTTATATGACATCTAGTTTTTTTGGCTTGAGACTGATCTCTCAATTGTATTTTCAATCTTAGATTCAAAGCTCAAAACCCATTTCCATAAAAAAATATCCTCAGTAGCTCAAAGGAATATTCACCACAAAAGCAAGAGGATATATTGTAAGCATTCAAATAGATTTCCTCTTACAATAAAACCCAAGTGTAGAAACAGAACTTTGTGCCCTACACTTGCTTTAAATTCTAAGAAAATTGTATGTTGTCGCATGATATGGGTTAATTCTTGATTATTGTGTGATTGTTTATCCATGCATGATATGGGTTAATTCTTGTATGTTGTCGTATATAAGTAATGGTTGTTATTATGTTCAATGTTTCTTGCACATGTAAGTATGGTGCTTATAGCCTTTATATGTAGTTGTGCATGAGTGTGACAAATGTTGATAGTTTTACTGTAAGCTAACCTTATGTTTTTGGTATGAGCCTCCGAGGAATGTTGAAAGACCATGCGCGTAGAGAATAAACTGTGTGCAATAGAGTCTAGATTACTTGTGCGCACTGGGAAGAAGTCTACGCGCACAAGGAGAATAGATTTGGCATGAGACACTAGGATGGTTGCGCACACAATAGTGTTGTGTGATTAGTACACTAGTGCGCAGTTGTTTGATTTACTTCCACTACTTAAAGTTGTGATTAAAGGAGAGAGTTAGTTCAACGTGACTTAGCTTGAGGTTGAGCATGTTACTCCAAGTGATATTGTGTAGACTATAGTTTAGTATAGTATCTGCATAGTGGATTTTTGGAGTAGCATTTCTCAGTAGTATGTCGGGGATGTTACAATTTGGGTGATTCAAAGCATGATCATAGCATACTTTAGGAGAAGTGTGTGTCGTGGCCCAACCAGGGGAGGTTGGGGATGTTACAGATTGGTATCAAAGATATTGGTTCAACAATGGACTTGTATGGGCCAGAGGTCAACAAGAAACATTAGAGCTCCAATTTCAACACTGAGCCTGCATGAGTTAAGTTCTACTTAAGGAAAAATTCAAACTGGTAAGTGGCCAAATTTGGAATTTCAGTGTGGCCATGGTGCTCATTAAATAAGAATGCACATATATGCATGCTAAATTCATGATATTGCAGAGTGTGGCACTGGAACTACGCAATCAACAATGGTGCATGGGTGTGCGCACTAAAGGTTTGGGGTTGTGGAGAAAAAATTGTGATGCATGCGCATAGATGATACGTGGGCATGTCAAATATTGACATCGCACATTGGTGTGTGTTGAATACCAATGCGTGCATGAGATTCAAAAGAAGGGATTATGAAAAGATGGTGTATATTTTTCATGAAATTTATTCCTAAATTCGTCTAACAAATCTTGTTGTCTGCACATTTTTTAGAATTATCAACGATTAAAGAAAGACACAATCAGTGCAAAAGGTCAAACACATGGAATATGCACAGAGGACTTGTAGTGATGATGAAGATTTTGGGGATTTGTATGTTGGTTTGGGTGCTGATAGTACATAATCCAAGGAGGAGGGCATGAATTTGGTAGAAACCATAAAGGGCTTGCAAAAAGATGTCCAAAGCTATAAGGTTGATAATGAAAGGCTTATGAAAGCAACAGAGCAACAAGATGACTTCAATGTCAAATTCATGCAAAGCGTAGACATAATAGAAAATAAAATGGATAAGATGACATAGTCGAGTAGGTCAAGAAGTCACAGGTCTCATGATGAGAAAAGAAGAGAAACAAGAAGTGTTGATAGGTATCGACCTCACTAGCCAAAGCATTCTTTTAGGAAAGTGCACAATAGTTCGAGTCCAACTCCTGTCAGAAATCATAATAGAAGGACTAGGGAGGACAAGCTACAAGGATAAATGAATAAGATCAATCTGCCTACCTTTGACGGTGAACACACGAAGAATGAATATGCAGAGACCTAGTTTTTGGGTATGAGGAAGTACTTCCAACTACATAATTATCATGTGCAAACAGAAGGGAGAATTGTTATATATCAGCTAAATGGAAAGGCATCAATGTTGTTGGATCAGTTTGTACAAATACAATACATTGATGATAAGAAAGTTACTTGGAGGGAGTTCAAGAAGTATTTCAAAAGAAATACTTAACCAAGCAGTACTATGACAAGAAAATGAAGGAGTTCTTCGAGCTTAATATTAGAAGTATGACGATAGATGACTATGAAAGAAGATTCTTAGATTTGTTGAAATATGTCGCATTCATAAAGTATGAGCATGTTAAAATTCAGAGGTACTTGAGTCGGTTGCCTTCAGTTATCAGTGACAAGATATAGTATGATGACCCTAAGACATTGGAGGAAACTATAAGGTGCGCTAAGTGTCTTTATGAGTAGCAAATAGGAAGACCAAATTTTCAAAAGGATTGGTTATAAAGATGAAAAGTAAGGCGGAATAGAGGAAGAAGGAGGCTAAGCCACTATTTTTCAGAAATACTTCTCAAGGATAGACAACTCTCCAAGAGCCTAGAATGTTGGAGACTATGGGGAAAAATCCATGACAATAATCGATTCAATCTTGTATTTGTGGCGAGAATCATATGCACAAAGATTGTCCTCAAAGAGGTGATAAAGAGAGGACTATGCATAGTGTACAAGAAGTTGCAACAATTGAGGACATGGGCAGAAATGTGCCTAGGGTTTACGCAACGCTGGATAACAAGCATGTTGAGTTTCAGTCACACATGACTGAGGTGGAATGTAAGATTAATGACTAACCCATTACTATTTTAACTGAATTGGGATCTAGTCATAGTTATCTAGATCCTAAGATGGTGGAAATATTCCATTTTCCGAGAAGCAAGCTTGGAAAACCTTTGTTGATGCAGTTAGCTATAGGAGCAAAAATGAAAATTAATGAGATGGTCAAGGCATGTGCAATGGAAATGAATGGATTGTGCACAAAATTTGATTTGAATATTATACCTTTGGGTTCATATGATTGCCTCATTGGTATGGATTGGTTGGATGAGCACCATGTTGTCTTGGACTGCTACAATAAGCCATTAACTTGTTTGCACGAGGAAGGGAACTTAAGAACAGTTCAAGGAATTCCAAGAGTTGTGACTATTAGAGAAGTTTCAACCTTGCAATTGAAGAAAAGCTACATGAAAGGATGTCAAGTATTTGCATCACACATGGAATAGGCACCTAAGGATAAAGTGCCAAGTATTGAAGACTTCATGGTATTGAAAGAGTATGAGGATGTCTTTAAAGAGATATCGGGTTTGTCTTCGAAAAGAGATATTGATTTCTCTATAAATATGATGTTCGGAGCAACTTTTGTATCCAAGACTCCTTATAGGATGGGTACACTATAGTTGAAGGAGTTGCGGATGAAAATTAAAGAGATTTTGAAGAAGGAGTATATACGACCAAGTGTGTTTCCTTGGGGTGCGCCAATTTTATTTGTAAAAAATAAGGATGGTACGTTGAGACTTTGCATTAACTTCAAACAATTAAACAAGGTAGCAGTGAAGAAAAAGTATCCTTTGCCAAGAATAGATGACCTATTTGATCAACTAAGGGGCATAATGATATTTTCCAAGTTTGATCTCAGATCTGGATATCACCAAGTGAGAATAAAAGAGTAAGACATTAGTAAGACGACCTTCAAAACAAGTTATGGTCATTATGAGTTCACAATGGTTCCATTTGGGTTGTCGAATGCACCAACTATTTTCATGTGTTTGATGAATGGAGTTTTCAGAAGTTATTTAGATAATTTTTTCAGTGTATTTCTGGATGACATATTTATGTATTCAAGGTCTGAAGAAGAGCATGAGCAACACTTGAGGAGGGTGGTGTAGGTGTTGAGGGAGCATCAAATTTATGCAAAGCTGAGAAAGTGTTCGTTTGATCAGAGGAATATTCATTATTTGGGTCATATTATTTCTAAGGAAGGAATATTTGTGGACCCAACAAAGATAAAAGTCGTTGAGGAATGACTGACACCAAGAAATGTTGCATAGGTAAGGTTCTTTATTGGATTGGTAGGGTATTACAAAAGGTTCATCAAAGGACTCTCATATATTGCGCATCCAATTACATATATGCAGAAGAAAGGTATGTGATTTTATTAGACTTAGGATTGTGCAAGGAGTTTTCAACACTTGAAGAGTTTGTTGACAAGTGCACCAATTTTGAGAATTTTTTATCCTAATGCAGACTTCGTTGTGTGCACAGATGCATGCAAGTAAGGGCTCAGTGGAGTACTTAGTTAGAATGGATATGTGGTGTCCTATGAAGCAACAAAGTTGAAAGAGAATGAAAGGATCTATGCTACTCATGACTTGGAATTGGCAACCATAACACATTGTTTGAAGATGTGGCAACATTATCTTATGGGTAAAATATTTGAGCTGAGAACAGACCATTGTGGTCTAAAGTATCTATTTTGAAAACAAAGTTTTAATGACAGGCAAAGAAGGTGGTTAGAGTTCCTTAGTGACCATGACTTTGACATAAAGCATGCCATAGGAAAAGAGAACAAGGTGGCTGACACACTTAACATGACGGTTCATGAGATGCATGTTATAGCCATTAGCATGTATAAATTGGATTTGTGTGATGAAATATTATAAGTTTCCAAATCAGATCTACGCTATGTGGGCATAAAAGAAACTTTATAGTAGGGTATGTCACAACAAAAAAATGAGGATTATGAGCTAAGAGAGGATGGGATCCTGATGTATAGGCACATAGTCTATGTGACAAATGATTAGGAGTTGAAGGGCCTGATATTGTCCGAAATGCATAAGGTTCCTTATGCTGGACATCCAGGTTATCAGAAGAAAATTGTCGCTGTCAAGAAACAATGCTATTGGTTATGTATGAAAAATGAAGTTGTTGATTTTATTGCTAGGTGTCTTGAATGTCAGAAGGTCAAGGCTGAGCACATACATTTAGTTCATTTGCTACAACCTTTTACCATTGCTAAATGGAAGTGGGAAGTTGTGACCATGGAATTCATAACTAAGTTTCCTAGGACTTATAAGCAACATGATTCTATTATGGTGGTGGTGGAAAAGCTTACTAAAGTTGCCCATTTTATTCCAGTGAAGTCAACACACAAGGAAACCGACATTGTTGAGATTTACATGCAAGAAATTTCCAAGTTGCATGTTGTACCTAAGACAATTATGTCTGATGGATATTCCAAGTTCACCTCAAACTTTTGGAAAGGGTTATTCAAAGGATTTGGAACAAATCTGAACTTCAACAAAACCTATCGCCCTGAGTCAGATGGTCAAACAGAGAGGGTAAATCGGGTGATTGAATATATGTTGAGGATGTATTTGACAGATAAGCCATCAAAATGGGAAAACTACCTTCATTTGGTAGAGTTTGCTTACAATAATGGATATCAAGAATCTTTAAAGATGAGTCCATTTGAAGCACTTTATGGTAGAAAGTGAAACACACCAATGAGTTGGGACAACCCAACAGACCGCGTGGTAGTTGGGCCATATCTGCTTCAGGAAATGGAAGAGAAGATGATAAAGATCTGGCAAGATTTAAAGGTTTATCAAGACAAGAAAAAAAGTTGCACAGATAAAGGTAGAACCCATAGAGAGTTTAAAGTGGGTGATCACGTGTTTTTGAAAGTGAAGGCCAAATGCAGTTCCCTGAGGTTGGGGAAGTTTTTTAAAATAGCAGTGCGCTCCTGTGGGACATTTGAAATGCTTGAAAGGATTGTTCCCATGGCATATATGCTTGCATTTCCTGCATCCTTGTATATTCATAATTTTTTCCATGTGTCATTGCTTAAGAAGTACATACCTGATGTTAATCATATTATTGATTGGAATGTGATTCAAGTGGAGCCAAAAGGTGATTTTCAAGTGCAACTGGTTTGCATATTGGATCGGAAAATCAAACAGCTCCATAATTGAGCCATGGAGATAGTAAAGGTCCAATGGACTTGGTACGGTCTTGAGGAAGCAACCTGGGAGAACGAGGATGTTATGCAGGTAGAGTATCCACATCTTTTTGAAATTTTTTGAATTTTTGTATGTACATGTGTAAATGATGCATTGAGGATAATGCATAATTAAGGGGGAGGGGAAAGCAATGTCCTTGGTCCGAAACCCTTTGTAATTGTAGATATAGGCTGGTGAGTCGTGGTATCAACTGTAAATGTAAATGTGCATTTATATTGGTGAGTTGTTGGCACTAAGTATTGATGTTGTGCGCACCTAAGTATTGCGCAAAGCATTGTATCAAAGACAAGGTGCACACATTTCATAGTGTTGCACACACCTGGGTAAGTGCACACATTTCACAGGGATGCGCACACCTGGGTAAGTGCACGAGAATGGCCTCGAAGTGTGAAAAAATTTGAGTTATATATATGTATATATATGGATGTATATGTATTGAGGTCGAAGAGCCAGTGTGATTATGAGGTTGGTGAGTTGAGACACAGATAGGATAGTGCGTATATCCATGTAAACATAATCACAGTTTTTAATATAATATTGCATCGTTGTGCATAGACAGACTTAGATGAAAATATATGGGGACCAACTCCACCGAAAAAGGGAAAAGGGGGTGGGACATAAGTCTTAGGGGAATATTTTATAATATTTATGGAAAAGTGTATGTTATGGATATGTATTTTTATCTTAAGTTCCCGAGGGTAGGGAACGAGTCACCAAGTGGCTTAAGTTACTTTTGAAGGTTACATGTGTTGAGTTGAAGGCATTCAATATATATTGCTAGCCTTAGTGTTTTTAGGGGGATTATGATTATTCGAGGGAATTATTATTCATGTTTTCAATCCCTCGTGAGCATAAGGGGGTCAGACTAGGAATGTATGGAAAATTTGATTAATACCTTATCTGCAAAAATAATATTGTATGGAGTTGTGAGTTGTAATCATAGTTTATTGTCGAAGAGGCACGTGTCAGGCCCATGAGAATTCTCTTTGGGTGAGAGATTGGTTGTTGAGAAGTGGGTTTTCAAACCCGTGAGCATACTCTCCAGGTGAGATTATTACTGAGAATTGTTCCCCGGTGCACTGGGAATTAGTCGCAGGGCTCAGAGACTTCCTGTCTGACCTGTTGTTGGTAACCCTGGAAGGGAAGTATGGAAGCCAGAGGATTGTTGAGTAGAGAAGGGGCACACTTCCTTGGGTGTGATAGGTGCGTGGGGAATGAGGCACTATGGGCTAGTTTTAGTAGCGAACACCTAGGACTGAACAAGTCTCTTGAGAATCAGACCTTAGCTTGTCGTTATGAACCAATTTTTCCCTAGTGGAGTTAATCCCCAGCTTGGGGGCGACCTTTTGTTGAAATCTTATGAGAAAAAAAGTTTATGGCATGGAGGAACGTCTGAGTTATGCACACAGTTGGTGACTTTCATAATGTTGATGTTTTGGTAGCTGCGATAGGTATTAACCTCCAGGACAACATTTTTTTTAGAGAAGAAGATTTCAAAAGCAAGAGAACCATTAAACATATGTGGAAATACCCTAGAAGAGAATTCGACCCAAGGAGAATAATAATAAAGAATTAGAAGTCTCCAGAAAGAGAAGTCGGCCCCACTTGAAAATTCACTTGACAAACTAGTATAAATAAAGGCAGACACTAGCTCATTTGATACACACTCACTCACTCTGCAATCAAGGTGAAAGTTTAGAAGGTGCAAGAGTTGCAGCAGTTCAATGAAGGGAAAAGGGAGGCGCAAGTCTGAGGAATGAGACACAACAACTACAGTGGTGAAGTCTCTCCTTGCTTAGTATTTTTGGTATCTTTCTCTTGTGTGCTTCTCTTGGTAAAGGTACGTTATCTTGGTATTGTGTTGCCATTGCAGCTATGTTGGTATTTCTGGCTAGGGTTTATTTGATAGGACTTGCTTCAGGTATGGAATCTATCTAAGAAAATGTTACTTTGCTTGGGGGTGGTATGTGTAAGTGCCTATGGTTGGGTGACAATGGTGTAACATTGTCTATGGTAAAACGAGCATACCAAAATTTTAACACATAAAAGATAAGCGTTCTGATGTGCTTATCTTGATTACTATGTACTTGTTTATCTATGCATGATATGGGCTAATTCTTGTATGTTGTCGCATATAAGTAATGGTTTTTATTCTGTTTAATGATGCTTGTGCATGTAAGTATGGTGCTTATACCATGTATTTGTAGTTGTGCATGAGTATGACATATGTTGGTAGTTTTACTGTAAGCTAACCATATGTTTTTGGTATGAGCCTATGGGGAATGTTGAAAGGTTGTGCACGTAGAGAATACTCTTTGTGCACCAGAGTTTGGATTTCTTATGTGCACTGGGAAGCAGTCTATGTGCACAATGAGAATATATTTGGTGTGAGACGTCAGTATGGTTGCTCACACAGTAGTGTCGTGTGATCAATACACTAGTGCACATTTGTTTGATTTACTTCCACTGCTTAAAGTTGTGATTAAAGGAGAAATTTAGTGCAACACAACTTAGCTTGAGGTTGAGCGTGGTAATTCAAGTGATAATGCGCATACTAGAGTTTAGTATAGTATATGTGCAGTGGATTTTTGGAGTAGCATTTCTTAGTAGTATGTTGGGGATGTTACAGTTTGGGTGATTCAGAGCATGGTCATAGCATAATTTTTTATAAGTGTGTGACGTGGCCTAGCCAGGGGAGGTTGGGGACATTACAGTAAGAAACTATAGACCAAAAGGTGACACTTGTGCAAGTGAATGGGCATGCTTATGTATAGTCTGTACTTTGCATACTTGGTTGAGTTTTGAAAGAGTATTTCTGATCACCTTATTCAAGAATCTTCCTAATATGAAATATATGGAAACCATTGTCTTTTCCATATCAGGAAAATGGAATCAGACTTTTGATTACTCAATGAATAAGGTTTACCAGGAGGAATCAAGAAATTTAAAGCTCTGAGTTATCATGTACAAAGATATTAAAGATGGATTATGATACTCTGGTGAGTCTAATGGTGGTAAAGAAATGAACATACACACTTGAAATTTGATTTTGTTGCTAATGCACCAAGAACTCATATAGTCAATACCTTAAACATTCTCCTCTAATCAGTTGTCGAGAAATCTGAAGGGAGATCCATCCAATGTTGTAGGATGTATTTCTTCACTTGGAGTCTCATGAGTTTTATGTGCCAATCTTCCCTGAACTGTAAAGTATTCTACAATAGGTGCTTGTTCAAAAATTCATGATCGTATTCTTTTGGTTTACTGTTGTCCAACTATCAATGTTTAAGTGAATGAAAAAAATGAATCTTTCAGTTAAATCTTCTCAAAGTATTTTGCACATGGTTTCCTCATGAAGATGAATGTAAACCAAAGTTAAGCCAAGATTTAAGTTAAACAACAAAATGAAAGGCCTCAATGAAAAGAAGAAATATCTCATGCAAAAAGAAACTAAGACTAAAATAAGCCATCCTGAGTTGCAATATAAACTAATAATAGTTGGTGGATTTTATTCAAGAAACCAAAATAAGCCCAAAATATATGTTATAGAAGCGATAATGGAAAAAAATGTATACTACGCAAGTAGACAAGGAAGTAAAGAACTATTATACTCCTATTCCTACTCTATCCTACACTGGTTGAAAAAGGATTGCGTGGAAGCATAGTTCCAATGTAGCCATTAAAGCAACTCCAAACATGCAACCATATGTTCATCAAAAGTTAATATCAGAGAGGCTAAAACTAGGAAGAATTGAATCAATTAGTACAACTTTATCTAGCATGTGAAAGTTGGTAATGTTATCATTCATTGGAGAAGTAGTCCTGTAGGATCCCTCCAACCAATCTTCAATTCCATCATAAAATTTACAATGAACGCCATATGACTATTGGAAGGAATTCAAAAATGAGTGCCATACCTAATGAGAACCATGTATGAAATTTGCATGCCATGTACCTTATGGGATAGTCTTAATATTGATGGTATCATTTATTCCAAAGGTTAAAGCAAGATAATGAGAACTTGACATAACCATTGGTCGAAACCAAAGTGCCTCATTATCTAGGAAAGTATACCTAGGCCCACTCAAAGCAAGACAATGAGAACCTGACACGGTCAAAACTGAAGTTCCTCATTATCTAAAAAAGTCTCCCTGGGCCCACACTTTACATAACCCACCTGCTAAGAAGGATAATTGTACCTGTTGGTTTGAGGGAAGTGTCGAGCAAAGGATGAATCCAATCTCTCTCCTATAACATGATAAAAAATTTGTGAGGAGGGTTGGAGTATTAAGAAAAAAAAGAAGGATGAGGGATGTGTCTACCACCAAAGATTAACTTGTGATTCTGGAGTAGATTTAGGTGACAATGTTTCTTGGATCAACTCGATGTTTCCTATGTCTTGCATGGTGATGGGCTATCTAAGCGATGTTATTTCCACATGGGGATCTAAAAAAATTATGTATTCTTCATGCTTTTTGTCTTCTGTCACTAACATCTGTGCATTGAGGTCATAAATTTCAGATTGCATAGGATCAACGAATGATATATTAGTGCTCACATTCAATTTTGGAACATAAAAATAATCATCGAAAACAAGGTTATCGTTATCAAATTGTGTTTGAATGTGTTCCAGAAATTTAAAAGGACTTTCAACATTGTGCATCCTGGACGAACTTCCATTAAGAATGAGTCTTTGATCAATCAAAGCTTGGAAATCTTGTTTTTCTCATAAACCATTTAGTATTGTATCTTTGAAAGAGTAATGTAAAGATTGCATTGCATGATAAATAGGTGGATGCTCATGTGGGTTATTATCATCAAACAGATTTGTATAAAGAGAATGATGATCTTTAGATTCTGAAACTGATTGGATTTCTTGAGTATGAGAGTTTTTCCATATCAAATCATTTCCATGATTTGCAAAAATAGAGTCACTAGTTTTTTCCTACTCTGGATCTAAAGGGTTTAAGAGTTCTGATGGAAATTCCCTTATAGTTGCAATAGAGTGTTGGTTAGAAATAATGTTCCCTCCTTCTTCCATTATAATTATTTTTAGTGCTAGACCATCATTCAAATATACTACAGTTTCATGAATTGATTTATTAGTTAATATAGATTTGAAACCATCTTTTGAATCATTCCCCTCAGATTTCTCATTGAAATTAGATTACAGAGTATCAAATGTTTGAGGGTAAGCTAACATGGTCTAAATGTTTGAGAATATTTTTTTGGGATGGGAGGTGACTGAATATTCATCGTGTAGACCTGAATCTTTTGAATTAGAGGTAATTTCATTACCCATATTATACCCTTCAGAATAGAGAAAAGATATGCAATCCAATCAAGAATTTCTTGGTTTGAGGGTTTGTCACTTTCACGAATTCTACAATAAATTTGCATGACTCTTTGAAAGAAATCATCCATGGGTTAATTTATGAGCCTACATATATCTTCAACTTCATTAAGGAGTTCATCATAATCATAATTTACATGAGCAATAATAAATACTTCCATGAATTGTTTCCAGCTAGGTATCGATTTCACTGGTACTGTCCTAAACCAAGATTGGCCCGTCTTTCTAGCGCGAGGATAAATAATCGACATATTTCATTGTCCCAAACAATTTTAAGATTCTATCGTGCAAAATTAAACTATGTATCGACGAGAAATAGAGATCCACTGCCGGTGTGTTGGTGATCGAAAACGGGTTGGCCTCCAGTATATCGACGTGCAAAAGAAGATCGACTTACTCTATATCGGTGCCAAAAGGAGTATTGGCCTCTGCTAGGCTTAAAGGGAAGAGAGAAACCTGAAAATTTCTAAGTGTTGGAAGGTTTTACAACGTTGACGAGAATAGGGACACGTCGCCAATACAAGTTGTATCGATGAAGATAGAGGATGCTCTATGATACATTGTGTATTAGTGAATATAAATGATGCTCGCCGATACACTATGTTTCAACGAGCCAGATTTATCTTCAAAATATGCTCAAAACGATTAAGTTTGGAGGGAAAGTAGAGGATCTCGTACTTTAACATTTGCATGGAAGATTTAAGAGGTTTTATAGTAGCCAATACAAGTTGTATTGAAGAAGATAGATGATTCTCTACGATACATTGTGTATCAGTGAAGATAAAGGATGCTCGCCGATACACTGTGTATCAACGAGCCAGAGTTATCTTCAAAATATGCTCAAAACGATCAAGTCTGGAGGGAAAGTAGAGGATCTTGTACTTTAACATTTGAATGGAATATTTTAGAAGGTTTTGTAGTAGCAAAAAGTAATAGGGGGGGCCAATTTCTTCTCTTAAAGTAATGGTGTTTTGAAGTGAATAGAAAAAATAGGAAAGGTGTTGTGTTGGCATGACACTTCTATACTATGCTATGATTTGCTATATATATTTTAGAAGAAATAAAATCTTTATCCTATAAGATTATGCAAATGTACAAAGTCATAACTTTCAAATACTAGAAAATTAATTTCACAAAGATATTAATCAAACAATTTGAATACTTGTGATATTAATAATAATAAAAATATAATAATTGATAAAAAACATTTTAATTAAAAAAAAATAAAATATTGGTTAATTCAAAAAAATCAACAAATAAAATAATTAGTGTAACTTTTAAATACATGAAGATATTTTATTTTCCATATTACAAAAGTAAATATTAATAAGGAATAATATTAATTAAAAAATATTTTCTTTTACCCATTTTATAAATTATATTCTTAAATATATCCCATCTATTAAAAATAAAAATGATGCTTTGTCTACTTATTTTTAAAAAGTATATTTTCAATTCTCACTTAAAAAAAATATTCTTTTATGCTTATTTTAAATTTCAGATTTAAATTTCAAATTTATAACATGTCACGTTCATATATTCTTTTATTGAAATGTATCTTAATCACATCATTAATGTTTATATATATTTTTTATTAAAATGTATTCTTAATCACATTATTAATGTTTGTTTTTTGTTATTAATATTTTTAATGTTTTTCTTTTATTGAAATGTATCCTTAATTACATCATTAATGTTTATATATATTTTTATTGAAATGTATTCTTAATTACATTATTAATGTTTTTTTTGTCATTAATATTTTTAATGTTTTTAGATGTAAAAATCTTCTTTAGAGTTTATATCTATAATGTTTTAGATTTAAATTTCAACTTACAATGTTTCATATTTAAATTTCAACTTAAAAACATGTCACTCTTTTTGGATGTAAAAATCTTCTTTAGATTTTAAACCTATAATACTTCGGATTTAAATTTCAACTTATAATACTTCAGATTTAAATTTCAACTTTAAAACATGTCACGTTCATATATTCGTTTATTATTAAAATGTATCCTTAATCACATCATTAATGTTTTTTTATGTAAAAATCTTCTCTATAGTTTAAACTTATAATGCTATCCATATCAAAAAATAATATATACTATTATCCATAATCATAAAACCAATGTTATTATGATACTCAATTTTCTTCATAATTTAGTTAATATTTAATTTTCTTCATATTTGAATTCATAACGCTCTCCACATTAGGGATGATCTACACTTTATCTAATATTTATACTTATTCATATTTTAATGGAGATGATCTACACTTTATCTAATATTTATACTTATTTATATTTAATATTTATACTTATTCATATTTTAATGGAGATGATCTACACTGTATCTAATATTTATACTTATTTATATTTTGAAGTTAATTTTAGCTAATACTTAACCTCATCATATTTTGAACTCATATTTTTCTTCACATAAAAAATAATATATACTAATTAATATTTTTAAAAATAATATACACTAATTAATATTTTTTACCTTTAATTTTGGCTATTTCCATGTTTTGATGATCTACAATCCAACTAATACTTAAACTTCTTCACATTGTGAACTTACACAAAGGCTCTATACCCATCAAATTTTTGTTCAAAATATTTTCTTATATCATTAATCAACTGAACTCATATTTTTCTTCACATAAAAAAATAATATACACTAACTAATATTTATTAATATTTTTTTAAAGATAATATACACTAATTAATATTTCTTACTTTTAATTCTGGCTATCTCCATGTTTTGATGATCTACAATCCAACTAATACTTAAACTTCCTCATATTGTCAACTCACACAAAGGCTCTATACCCATCAATTTTTTTTTTCAAAATATTTTCTTATATCATTAATCAACTAAAGATCCAAATATCCATTTCCAAAATGAATCATATTCAACTTTAAATAAATTAAGTGTAAATATGAAAATTCACATTGTGAATTTACACAAAGTCTCTATACCCATCAAAATTTTGTCCAAATATTTCCTTATATCATTAATCAAGTAAAGATCCAAATTTCCACTTCCAAAATGAATCATATTCAACTTTAAGTAAATTAAGTGTAAGTATGAAAAGAACATATAGAGTTATGTTTCTTTATCTCACCCTTGTGTTCATACAAACTTACCCTTTTTCTTAAAAAATAAATATGACAAAGATACATGTTAAACAAATTGCAAATAAGGTGTCAAATAATCTTCACCTTTTCTTCAAAATTTGAAGTAACCTTCAAATCATGTAATTCCTTACTCATAGATTACCATATAACAAGTCAATTTAGTTATTTCATAACCTAAGTAGAATAAATGTAAATACTAATGAAAACATATTCCTAATCAAAATGGAAACTGATGCAGGAGTATTTTTGGACTCAAGCAATCTTCATCAACCAAAAACATTTCAATTTCAAATTAGTAGGTTGAAATAAGTGTTGAAACTTCTATTGCTGCAACATTCTAGTGCTAAAACTCTTATTGTCGTAACACACCAATGTTGTAACTCTTGGTTGTTGCAACATGTCAAATGTTGCAACTTTTGTTGTTGCAACACGTCAAATGCTAAAACTCCTGTTGCTAGAACATGTCAAATGCTACAAATCATGTTGCTGCAACATGTCAATGCTGCAACACCAATGTCGAAACTTCTGTCATATTACAAATTCTAGGTGCGCTACAACTTCTGTTTGTATTGTGGGTTAAATCATGTCATGACTCCATGTGTCTTAGCTTAGAATCCATAGAAGGTGGTGGGAGTAGCTCCACGTGCCTTGGACGAAATTTGTGGGAATTGGGAGTAAATTGCAAGGGCAAGTTGAAACAATTTTGAGGAAGCGAACTGTCATAACTTTTGGGTCTCAATGCGTGTTGGGGCGATGATTGAAGAAGTGGAACAACTAGGATTGTTCAGTTTTCCAAGAAGAAAAAAATACTAATGGGGGAGACAAAGAGAATGGGGAGACGACGAGAAGAAGAGGAAACATGTGAAGGGACAAAGAGGGATATATGCAGAAGAAACAACATGGAGGCATTAAAATCAATTTTTGGATTCACCATGTGGAATAGATAAAACCCACCCAGTCATTGAATAAAGGATGAAGATTGTGCCAGATTTTTCTGGTGATGTAGTGAGATTGTAAAAGAATAACTATGTCTTGTTAATAAACACATTTCTGTTTTTGTTTAAACAACATTGTCTTGTTAATAAAGAAAATAGAAGGATTGGAGATGCCGAAACAGAGTCAGAGTCTGAGGATGAGCCTGAAGAAGAGAGAAATGTTGAAGAAGTCGACCCAACAATACATTTAATATATTTTCTGAAAGACAGAGGTAGAGCAAGGGTGGAATTTTCATGCTATGATGGTAGTTTGAAAGATGATACTCTCATTGAATGGATAGGAGAGCTCAACAAATATTTTGAGTATGAAAATGTTCAGCATCCCTATAAGGTTTGATTTTCTATGACCAAGCTAAAGGGTCATGCTGCACTTTAGTGGGATATGTTACAGAAAGACAAGGTAGACAATAGAAATGACAAGATTAGAACCTAGAGGAAGATGATGAGCAAAATCAAGAAGAAATTCCTATCTATTGATCGCCAATAGAATTTGTGCAAGCAAGTGCCAAATTCAAGGCGGAAAAAAAAAACATATATTCGTAAATATACTAATGAATTGTTTGAACTGTCACTCAGATCAAAGATAAAGGAACCATAATACCAAAGAGTGGAAAGGTACATAAATGTATTGAAGTATCAGTTTCATGGTGAAATGAGTACACATTACTTTCTTAATGTAGATGGAGCCTATCAAGTTTCTTTGAAGGTGGAAGAAAATATTGATGGAAGGTTGTGATAGAAGTTTTGGGGAAAATGAACTAGAGGCAAGGGCAGAGCAAGTGCTGCTAGAAGCAATGAAAAGGAGGATGAAGCAACCAATGGTCAAAATATAAGAGGACGAAGTGGTGCTAGAAGAGGCAAAGGTTTTGGCAGATGAAAGTATGTGATTACATGTTATAGATGCCGAGTAGAGGGTCACAAAGTGATGCAAACCCCCCTACTCTCCCTCGGGGCTGATCGACCTCCCGGTCAAGGATCGTTAAATATTCTCGAGCTGGCTCAGCTCCTCGAGACCTTGCTAGTCTCAAACTCAATCGAAGACAGGCTCTGTTATCACCCTCAGGGTTTACACAGTCACGATTTGATCATTACCAATTTTCCCGTCGAACGATGGTTCATAGTAATTGCGGGAAGCCAACGTGTTTTCTCTTTATCAGAGAGTTCTTTCCCCACAATCAGAAAAGTTCTCACCCAATCTCGATTGAATCCATGACGGGATGGACGGTCCATAAACCCTGCTCAAATCAATGATTCGCAGTGACTCCGGGAGTTCGGGCTTTAACCATCCTGCCCGCTCCAACACCTTACACTTCCTGAGCACTGAATTGACAGAGGTAATATCCTCCCCCCACATGTCTCCCTCAAATGGACGGTTGCGATCTCCTTAGGCCTTCGAGACTTCGAGAGTTTGTCACACTCCATGATCAAAACCTTTCGAAGTGACTTTCCCCAAAGTCTGAGATCTGTTGACACGTATCTCTTGGCAACCGACGACCTGGATCTATTTCAGCCTTCGACTCTTCGGCGATTTCACTTTCTCCTTATCCACACAACTTTTGAAGTGATCTCTCTCCAGAGTCATGGATCTTATGCCACCTGTCCCTCTGGATGATGGATTGTCCCTAACCTCTTCGGGACTTCAGAGAATCCTCACTCCTGTGTGCATGCAAAGACTTAAAATTTGTGCACTTTTCCCATATCCAATGATCTGCAACGATCCCGCTCCCTCCTTGACGGATCTTAGCCGATGACTTGTGAAATATTCAGAGCTTCACTCCCTTTGAATATTTCTCCTCCCTGTCTCTCCTGAGCTTTGTTTCTTGACCCCTTTGACTCCTCAAAGGGTTACTCTGACACTTTGTCGAACTTCCATTCTGTGCACTCCTTGCAATAGATTCCTACGCAAGACTTAGGTTCTTGCGGGCGACTATGCACACCTTGCAATAGTCCCTTTGCACTCCTTGCAAATGGAAGTTTCATGCTATCTCTTCTGAGCTTCTGGGTCAAAACAGATTTCGTCAATGCACTTCTTGCGTACTGTATTCACGACTTGCATGAATTCACAGAGAGAAACAATTGAAGATTATTCAAATGCTTCATAGTTTCATATGCTTAACAACATAACTCATTCATTCAAGAAAACATAAAATAATAGGGAAAATGTAAATAGTAGCGACACCATGCATTGGGTCAATATCCCTTTGTTATATATGTTCAAATGTAAATGGCTACATCCCGATAAAACAAATTACATTAAGCAACAACTATATTCTCCTAATATGAAGCTAACCTTCTTCAAGTATACAATGCACCGACATATACAAGAGGTCCTCTCGGGTTTCCTCCAACTACCTACCCGATCGAAATTACATTCTACAACTACTTAAGTCCTATTAGATAAACGTCCGTGATAGACAATTTAAGGGGAATGTTCAGATCCACGCCAAAATTAAATAATTCAAGGACGATCTGATCTCTTCTCGTTTGACATGATCGTTTAGCCTCCCAACATTAAAACTTCTATGATCCATCATTTACTCAAAAGTTCTCTAAGATACGCCATCTTTCAAAATTTGAAATATTACTCAAAAGGTGCGTTAGGCGTTGTGTTGTCATCCCATGTGGCTTTGCTGACGATGCTCCCGCATCATACTCCTATGGGCAAAAAAATCATGGAATCATGTCCATGAGCTCCTGCACTGACCTTCCATGCTTCTGGACATCAGCTTCGCTTACCCAATTGGCATCTTCTATCGGGTGTCCCTTCCACTTGACCAAATATTTGAAATAGGTCTTCCTCCTGGTCTTCTTGCCAATCCTCTGATCAATAATATTCTCCATCTATGGCTTTTCTACTACAGGCATCTGTTTCTCCCACTGAATATTCTCTTGGTATTTTTATCTCTCTGTCTCATCTTACCTATAAGGATACATGTATGAAATGTTGAATATGGTGATATTCCCACATCCTATGGCAGCTCTACCTCATAAGAATTGTTACCAAATTTTCTTAGGATCTTGCATGGTCCAATGTTCTTCAACTTCAATATGTTATATGTTCCTCTTAGGAAAATTTCCTTCCTCAAGTGTGCTAAGACTTGATCTCCCACTTCAAATTGAAGTTCTCTTCTGTGATGATCAACTCTGCGTTTATACTTTGCATTGCTATTCTGCAACTGCTCCTTGATATGATCATAAAGCTTCTGCATTTCTGCAACGAAGTATTCTGCCTCAACACTTCTGAATTCACTCTACTCCATGTCTCTCAATTCTGATACCCCTCTTGGCATCATCCCATACACTATCTGGAATGGGATTTTTTCTGTACTTTCTTCTCATATATTGGCAACAACATGTGTGTCCTACCATTATTTTCCAAAGTGTAAGTGTTATTTCTCCCATCACGAATGACATTCCTGTCAAACTGCCATTGCCTTCCCAACAAAACATGACATACATCCATGGGAATTACATCACATAGAATCTCATCTCTATATCCACCTATTTTAAATTCAACAAGGCATTGTTTAGTTACCATTACCTGGTGTCCTTTTTGCAACCATGAGACCTTATATGGATTTTGATGTGAAGTTGTCTCGAGCTCCAATTTCTCCACCATCTCTGTGGATACTAGATTACCAGTCCTCCCACTGTCAATTATCACCTTGCATACTCTGTCTTTAGTCTTGCAAGTTGTATTGAATAAACTGTTCCTCTGCATTGGTTTTTCAACTTCTAGTTCTGGATTGAAGAGAACCTTCCTCAGCATCAAATATTTTCCATCCTCTACACCTTCTTCTTCAACATTCCTTTTTTGTGATTTTGAAATGTGAGATTCACCTCCTCTTTCTTTCTTTCTCTCAGGAAATTCCCAAGACTTGTGTCCCAGTTTTCCATAGGTATAACATATTATCTCTCCTCCTCTGCTTCTTCCTCTTCCTCTGGAGAACACATTTCTTCCACCATGCTGTCTCCCTCTGGAGATTCATCCTCTTTCTAAGTGACTGTGGGTTTTCTCATTCTCACCCTTCGGATTCTGTGCCTTATCATGGGCAACACTTTTACCTTTGTTCGAGCTTCTACCTCTACCTCGCTGGATTTTCTTTTTGGCGAACTTCTCCTCTACTTTCAATGCATATTGATATGCTTCCTCTACTGTCCTCACCAACATCATGATGATTTCATCCTGGATATTGTATCTCAGGCCATTTATGTACCTGTAAACTTTCTCTTCATCTCTCTCCCTCTGTCTAGTCCTGATGTTCAGCTTGTAAAACTCTTCTGTGTACTCTTTCACTGTCATTCCTTTCTGTCTCAGGTTCTGCATTCTCCTGAACATATTTATCTGATAATCCTTAGTCATGAACTTAGTATTCAACTTGGCTACCATTCTATACAAAATATTAATCTTTTTCTTACCTTTTCTTCGTCTATGATCCAGTTGGATATCGGTGGCCACCCACCTTTTCCAACTGGTTCAAAACAATTTTCTAGCAATTTTGACAATTTACTATTTTTAGCATTTTTTAACTTTTGGGGCCATTTTGAGGACATAAATGAAGGTTTTTAAGGATAGATCTTCTCAATGATAGTCAAAGCCATGATTGATCCCCAAAAATGAATCTCCTCGATGATACCTTTCCAACGAGCTATCATACACCTAAAATGGAGATCATATGCAAAAATTACGACACCGGAAAGTTGATGTACTAACTTACCCAAATGGTGCCCACATGACTTTTGGCGCTTCACCTTCTAGGGTTAGGTTTTTGTATGTCTAGGATTTTTGGCATTCCTGTTTATTGTAAAAAGGCCTTCAGAGCCTCATTGTGATCATCTTCTTGTGAATGCGAGTAGCCGTCACATCTCTTCTCAGAGATAAGCTGCCACCATTCTAGCGAGTCTTTCACTCTGTATTTTTACAGTCTCTGTACATTTATTTCATTAATAGAAATCATGTATTACTGTATATCTGTGTTTATGGTTGCATCTCTGATACATTTCTGTTATATTATTGGATATCTGCGATATCTCTGTGCATTTCTTTATTATATCTCCACTCTCATTTCATGCCGAAAATAAATCTAGATCAGTGGTATCAGAGTAGGTTGTTCTTGATCGTTTTTTCAGTGCATGTCCCCGATGAGGTCCGAGTATAAAAATTTGCGTCTCGATATTGTCTCTCTTTAGGAAAGTTGCTCTTTCACACCCAAGAAACCCTCAATGGTGGAAGAAAAGAAAAATGACGGAGCAGACGATCCTATCAATCTGTTGCTTGAGCAAGCTCTCACATGACATAGGGACAAAATGATGGAGAATTTTTCCCACATCCTTCAATGCCTATCGATAGCAACAGGCGCATATTCATCAAGAGGCCACTTTGGAGGTACCTCACCTTTCAAGGTACATGTTAATTTTGATATTCCTGTATTTGAAGGACAGATAGATGCAAAAGCCCTAGACAAACGGTTAAATCTGCTAGAAGGTTATTTCTTTGTTCACATTTTTTCTAACAGAGAAAAGATCACCTTTGCACTCCTTAAATCTCCCCCCCCCCATGTCAAACATTGGTGGGAAACTTACTGGGAGCAAAGTTCCACAGAGGAGTCTGGAATATATGGGGCCAGGCCCACTTGGGATTTTGTGTGTGGATGCAGTAAAGGAACAATATTACCTTGTTGGCAACTATGAGGACCAGTACATGAGATGGACCACATTGTGGCAAGAGAGGGGCCAAGCAGTTCCAAAGTTCACCAATACCTTCCATACCTTGCGCACCAAGCTGGGTATCAAAGACTCCGAACGACATTTGGTTGTGAAATACCGTGGGGCTCTACACAGATACATCCAAACTGAAATGGATTTTTTGGACATCTCATCACTCGGTGCTGCTTATCGATATGCTGTTAAAATCGAGCAGAAATTTAAGCACCAGAACAAATGGGAGTTCAGGTCTACAAATCCACAACAACCAAAGTATGACAAAGACGACCCTAACAAACAGTCTCCAGAAAACCAGTTCAAGTCATAGGAAAAGAAGGGTCACGGGAAGACAAATAAGGACACCAGAAAATGGTGCGATTTCCACAAAATCCCCTGGAAAAACACCATTGAATGTCTCTCAAAACAGTCATTGGTGTCCAATATCAAAGACAAGGAGCTGAACCTTGATTCTGAATCTGATTCTGAAAATACTGGTAAAAGACAGATCATCGACGCATACCCCACTTCTATTGTCGCGACCACAACAATTCAACCAGAAGAACTAATAGATCCTGAAGAGGGGGAGAGACTTTTTCATTCACAGATGTGGGTGAAGGGGACCCCACTGCATTTTATTGTTGATAGAGGAAGCCAGAATAACCTCATCTCAACAGAGGTTGTCAGATAGTTGGGATTGTTGACAACACCACACCCGCAACCATACAACACCGGGTGGCTTCACCAAGGACGAGATCTTCGTGTCAGCCAGCAGTGTCGATTGTCATATGGAATCCAACCCTTCAAGGATGAGGTATTATGTGATGTTTCCCCACTAGATGTCTGTGAGTTTCTCTTGGTCCAACCATATATGTGGAAGCGCCATGCTGTTTATGAGTCTCGACCCCGCAGTGTCATTGTTTCTCTGGGGGGTCAAATCTACAGAATACCAGAGGTAGTTCCGACTATTGTTCCACCTAAAAAGTGTTGCAAGGTAGTATCTCATAGTAAAAAATTCATATTCTTCACAGTTTGTTCAAAAGGTGAACCAAAGGATACTGCAACCACTATAGCCTCGACCCAAGCACCTTCTATCCAACAGAAGTAGGTCGACAAGATTGTAGCAAAGTGTAAATATTACTTATATAAAAAATAATATCATGTATCCAGACTAGTTTAAAATGTCCAACCCTTCCATCCACATGCTCATGATAGCCTTCCACAAACTAAGTAGCACAACGTCTCCAGCAAGGCAAGCAACTCACTAAGATTTAGATTCAACAAACACTTTTTCCTCTCCCCCGGGCACTCAACACAATGGAGACCATTTCTTTCTAAGGAGGGAGGATTGATCCAGGTGGATATCAGTGGACACCCACCTTTTCCAACTAGCTCAAAACAGTTTTCTGCCAATTTTGGCAATTTACTATTTTTAGCAGTTTTTAACTTCTGGGGCCATTTTGAGGGCCTAAATGAAGGTTTTTCGGGATTGAGCTTCTCAATGGTATCTTAAAGAATTATTGAGCCCCCAAAATTAATCTCCTTGATTATACCTTTCCAACGGGCTATCATACGCCTAAAACAAAGATCGTATGCAAAAGTTACGACCCCGGGAAGTTGATGTACTAACTTACCCAAACTGGGCCCACATGAATTTTGGTGCTTCATCTCCCAGGGTTAGGTTTTTGGATGTATAGGGTTTTTGAAATTCCTTTTTATTGTAAAAATGCCTTCAGAACCTCATTGTGATCATCTTCTTGCGAATGCGAGTAGCCGTCACATCTCTTCTCAGAGATAAGCTACCACCATTCTAGCAAGTCTTTCACTCTGTATTTTTACAGTCTCTGTACATTTCTTTCATTAATATAAATCATGTATTAATGTATATCTGTGTTTATGGTTGCATCTATGATACATTTCTTTTATATTATTGGATATCTGTGATATGTCTGTGCATTTCTTTATTATATCTCCGTTCTCATTTCGTGCCGAAAATAAATCCGGATCAATCTATAATCCTGCAGTTCGTCCCACCATAGTGCTGCATGTCCTTTCAACCTGGTGACAACATGTATCACCTTCGTTTCCTCAACGACATATTCATAATCGAAATACTTTTCCATGGACCTTATCCAGTCCAACAACTCTTCAACATCCAAATTGCCTTCATACATTGGGATGTCTATCTTTTCTCTAGCTCCCAACTTCACAACAGCTTTTAGCAAGCGTTCTTCGACAACATATCCCCCTGCAGCTTCTTCAACCTTTGTCTCTTCACTTTCTGCCTCATTGGCGTCTCTAGCATCAGGAGATCTCCTCTGCGTTGCTTCCAACCTTGCACACAATTCTCTAATTTCTCGTTCTACAACACGATTGGATACAGGTGGATCCACGTGTCTCCTTCATGGAATTGTGTTGGCTAGTTCTCACACATAGAGGACATCTTTGAGTTTTGTTTTTATTTTTATTTATTTCTACTACCTGAAACAAAATTAGGCTCTGATATCACTTGATGCAACCCCCCCTAGTCTCCCTCGTGGCTGCTCGACCTCCTGGTCAAGGATTGGTAAATATTCTCGAGCTATATCAACTCCCTAGGACCTTGCTAGTCTTAAACTCAATCAAACACATGCCCTGTTATCACCCTCAGGGTGTACATGGTCACAATATGATCGTTACTAATTTTCCTATCGATCGATGGTTCATAGTAATTGCGAGCGACGAACGTGCTCGCTCTTTATCGAAGAGTTCTGTCCCTGAAATAAAAAAAGTTCTCACCCAATCTTGATTGAATCGTGGTTGTTGATCCCCTGTCTTGGCGAGATCAACGACGCTAGCGAAGAGCAGGCTGCGAACTAGGACATTCATTAATTTTTCCTCTGCTCCCCGCAATGACTCCCCACTGTCAATTTTCCATTCTCAGATCAAAGGTTATCCACGGTCCTTCTTTCTTAGCACCCTTTTCCAAATCTCACACTAACAGGCACTAGCTCCTTATTTGCGTGTGACCTTGGCTATGACCTGGGATAAACCTTCTAAAGCGCTTTAGACTTTTGACTTCGAAAAAATCTAGAAACACTTCTCCACAAATCCCCGGAGTTCTAAAATCATAGAGCGTCGAATCCACGACGGGATCGACGATCCATAAAACCTACTCAAATCAATGATTTGCAGTGACTCCGGGAGTTCGGGCTTCAACCATTCTACCTACTCCAACACATTACACTTCTAGAGCACTGAACTGACAGAGATAATATCCTCCCCCCATGTGTCTCCCTCAAACGGATGGTTGTGATCTCCTTCGGCCTTTGAGACTTCGGGAGTTTGTCACATTCCACGATTGAAGCCTTCCGAAGTGAATTTTCCCGAAGTCTGAGATCTGTCGACACCTATATCTTGGAAACCAACGACCTTTATCTATTTCAGCCTTTGGCTCTTCAGCGATTTCGATTTCTCCTTGTCCACACAAATTTCGAAGTGCGCTCGCTCCAGAGTCATGGATCTTAAGCCACCTGTCCCTATGGACGATGGATGGTCTCTAACCTCTTCGAGACTTCAACGAATCCTCACTCCTGTGTGCACACATAGACTTAAAACTCGTGGGCTTTTCCCAGATCCAATGATCTGCAACGATCCCACTCCCTCCTCGATGGATCTTAGCCGATGACTAGCAAAAGATTCAGAGCTTCACTCCTTTTGAAGATTTCTCCCCGCTGTCTCTCATGAGTTTTATTTCTTGACCCCTTTGACTCCTTAGAGGGTTACTCTGACACTTAGTCATACTTCCAATCTGTGCACTCCTTGCAACAGATTCCTACGCAAGACTTAGTTTCTTGCAGACGATTGTGCACACCTTGCAACAGTTCCTTTGCACTCCTTGCAAATGAAAGTTTCATGCTATCTCTTCTGAGCTTCTGGGTCGAAATAGACTCTGTCAACACACTTCTTGTGGACTGTATTCACGCCTTGCATGAACTCATGATGAGAAACAATTAAATCTTATTCAAATGCTTCACAATTTCATATGCTTAACAACATAACTCATTCATTCAAGAAAACATAAAATAACAGGGAAAATGTAAACAATAGTGACACCATTCATTGGGTCAATATCCTTTTGTCATATATGTTAAAATGTAAATGGCTACATCCTGATAAAAACAACTTACATTTAGTAACAACTATCTCCTCCTAATCTGCAACTAACCTTCTTCAGGTATACAATGCACCTACAGATACAAGAGGTCCTCTCGGGTTTCCTCCAACTACCTACATGATCGAAATTAAATTCTACAGCTACTTAAGTCCTATGGAATAAACATCTATGACAGAAAATTTAAGGTAAATGATTAGATCCACGCCAAAATTAAATAATTCAAGGACGATCTGATCTCTTCTTGTTTGACGGGATTGTTCAACCTCCCAACATTAAAACTTCTCTGATCCATAATTTACTCATAAGTTCTATGAGATATGCCATCTTTCAAAATTTGAAATCTTACTCAAAAGGCATGCTAGGCGCTGTGCTGTCATCCCATGTGGCTTTGTTGACAATGCTCCTGCATCACAAAGCATCATAATGTTCGGATAGGAAAAATGCAATGAGAAGAAATGAAGCCATAACACAAGTTACCCAAGTAGATGAGACAATAGTGGTTGGTGGAAATGCGGAAGTACTTCAAAAAAATCAATGAGAAAACCTAATGTCCAGATGAATATTACTCAATCCTAAGACGAAGGAAGCCGAAGAATCTAAATTGAGGAAGAGAGTGTCCAAAACTAAGTGCAAAATTCAAGATAAGTGTTGTCATCTTGTCATCGATGATGAAAGTATAGAAAATTTAGTATCCGCATAAGTAATGGAGAAATTAAAATTGAAAATAATTTCACATCTAAACCCATATAAGGTCTCACAGTTGAAAAAAGGACAACAAGTGACCGTGATTAAGAAATGTTTTTTGAGTTTTCATATTGGAAAGTTTAGTGAGAAGGTATTGTGTGACCTAGTGGAGATGAATGCTTGTCACGTACTACTTGGAAGACCATGGATGTTTGACATAAAAGTTTTCCATGATGGAAGGAAGAATACTAATGAATTTTTAAAAGATGGACAACGATATAGATTGGACCCAATGGTGGAGGCCAAGTCAGGTGGTAGTGATAATAAAAGAAATAACATAAGAAATATTTGTAGCTATAATCACATTATGATGTGTTCAACCAAAGAATATATGCGAGAACACAAAATGACCCATTTTTGTTTGGCCTTAATGCCAAGAAATGTTCTATAGAGTGGAAAGATGAGCTGTGTGCCACTAGAAATTCAATCTTTGTTGAATGAATTTAAAGATATTGTGGGAGATGATTTACTGGTAGGTTCACCTCCCTTGAGGAGTATATCACATCAAATTTGTTTGATACCAGGATCAAGTCTACCAAATAAATCTCCTTATCAGATGACTCCAACAGAGAATGAGGAAGCAACTAAGCATGTGCAAGAGCTTCTTGAAAGAGGATTGATCATGGAAAGTTTGAGTCCATGTGTTGTACCTACAATTTTGACACCCAAGAAAGGAGGTAAATGGAGAATGTGCACTGATTCATTTTCTATTAACAAGATTACTATCAAGTACATATTTACTTTACCAAGGATGGATAACCTCATGGAATGTTTGAGTGGGGCCAAGTAATTTTCAAAGATTGTTTTGAAGAGTGGTTACCATCAGATTCAAATAAGGAAAATTGATGAATGGAAGACAACGTTCAAGACCAAGGACAAATTGTTTAAGTGGTTAGGAATGCCATTTTGGATAAATAATGCACCCAACACATTCGTGAGAGTTATGAATGAATTTTTGAAATTATTTTTGGGTAAGTTTGTTGTTGCATACGTAGATGGAATTTTTTATTTTCAATAAAACCAAAGAAGAACACATGTAACATGTGAGAGAGTGAGGGAAGAGAAACTGTTGATCAATTTGAAGTTAGTGTAGTTGGGATTTGTGATTTCCAAGGAGAGCTTGAAGATAGATTCCGAAAATGTTAAGTCTATTTTGGAATGGCCAACCCATAAGTGTATGTTTGATGTGAGAAGTTTCCATGGATTGAAAATATTCTATACGAAGTTTATTAGAAATTTCAGCGAGATTTTTTCACCACTTACTGAATGCATGAAAATGGGGATTTTCAAGTGGCCAACAACAACCATGAAGTCATTTGAAGACTTGAAGAAAAATGTGTTTGAACGACTAGTTTTGGCACTTCCATATTTCAATGAATCGTTTCAAGTGGATTGTGATACAAGTGGATCAACAATTGGAGAAGTTTTGAGCCAAGAATGAAGATTGATTACATTATTCAACGAGAAATTGAATGATAATAAGAAAAAAATACTTTGTTTATGATCAATAATTTTATGCGATTGTACAATATTTGAAGAAATGGTGACATTACTTGCTACCTAAGGAGTTTGTCTTATTTACTGATCAGAAGGCATTGTAACAAGTCAATATCCAAGGTAAGTTGAATCAAAATCATTCCAAATGGGCATAATTTTTGCAAAGTTGCTCATTTGTTTTGAAACATAGGTATGGAAAGTCGAATAAATTTGCAGATGCACTAAGATAGAGAATAATTCTACCGAATACTTTGTTAGTTGAAGTTTTTGGCTTGGAATGTATGAAAGAGTTGTATGCAGAAGACACCGATTTCAAAAAGGTTTGGAAATCTTGCAAAGTGCCTTGGAGAATTGATAGAACACCATATTTGGATTTCTACATCCAATAAGGTTTCTTGTTCAAGAACCAAAGTTCTTGCATTCCACGAAGTTCATTGTTGTTGAATCTTATTAGAGAGATGCATAGCGGAGGTTTGGGTGGACATTTTGGCATTGATAAAACCACAACATTGGTGAAGGAAATATATTTTTGTCCTATCATCAACAATGATGTTAAGAAGCTTTTTTAGTGCTACAAAATTTTCCAACCTGCCAAATGAAGGATTCAAAATACCAGATTGTATACACCACTACCGATACCTAAGAAACCATGGGAAGATATAAGTATGGACTTTGTTTTGGGACTTCCTAGGACACATAATAATCATGACTCTATGATGGTTGTAGTGGACATAGTTTCAAAGATGGCACATTTCATCCCATGGATGAAAACCAATGATGCTACTAAAGTGGTTGTTTTTTTTTTCTAGAGAGACCGTGAGATTACATGGACTTCCAAGAAGTATCACTTTTGATAGGGATATGAGATTTCTTGGGAATTTTTGGAGGATACTTTGGAAAAAGATGGGTTCCAAATTGCTACAAATGTTTAGATATCATCCTCAAATGGATGGACATATTGAGGTGGTGAACCGAAGTATTGAAAATTTGTTAAGGAGTTTGAGTAGGAAGAAGACAAAAAAATGGGATTTGATCTTGGGAAAGGCTGAATTTGCTTATAATGATTCTGTTTATATATCTGTGGGAAATATTTCATTTCAGATTGTTTATGTTAGGTCCCCCAAATGAGCTATTGATTTGGTTACATTGATGAATCTGGAAGACAAAATAAGTGTTGATGCAAGTGAGTTTGAAGAGAGCATACATGAAATGCATGATCATATTAAGAGAAATCTGTAGCAAAGAAATATTAGATATAAATAGGGAGCATATTTGTGAAGAAGATAAACAATTTTTGAAGAAGGAGAGTTGGTAATGACACAATTGAGGAAATAAAGTTTTCCTAGAGGTACATATAGTAATCTAAATTACGAGAAAATTGGACCATGTTGAATTTTGAGAAATATTTCTAATAATGCATACGAGCTATAAATACCGAAAGATTTTGACATTTTTTCAATAGTCAATGTGGCTGACTTGTATGAGTTTCATGAGGAAGAAGGTACCCTGGTTGAATGGAAGAAACAACTACTTGTTAAACTAGCTGAAGAATTAGAGCAAATATTGGTGAAGAGGGTTAGCAAGAGGACCGATAATAAGGAATATTACAGGTATCTAGTTAAGTGGAAAAACATGGGTTCTGAAGATGCATCGTAGGTTTATGAAAAAGGGATGACACACCTACGAGGATGTTCATCGACTGTAGAATATACAGTTTCTACCACATGAGATGGAGCTCATTTTTTCTTACCAAGGATGTATGATGCATGAACATATTTTGCCTCAAGAAATCCACATCAACCAAAAACATTTCAAATTCAAGTTGGCCATTGTAGGTTGAAGTAAGTGCCGAAAATTCTTTTGTTGCAACATGTCGGTGTTGAAAATCATATTGCTACAACATGCCAATGTTGTAACTCCTGGTTGTTGCAACACATCAAATGTTGCAACTTCTGTTGCTACAACATGTCAAATGCTGAAACTCATGTCGTTTCAACACATAAAATGCTACAAATCCTATTGCTGTAACACGTCGATGTTGCAACATTAATGCTCAAACTTCTGTTATATTACAAATTCTAGGTGTGCTACAACTTATGTTTGTATTGTGGGTTAACTCATGTTGTGATTCCATGTGTATTAGGTTAGACTACATAGAATATGGTGAGCATAGCTCCACATGCCTTAGATGAAATTTATGGGAATCAATAGTAAATTGCAAGGGGAAGTTGAAACAATTTTTAGGAAGAAAACCGTCATAATTTTTGGTTCTCATTGCGTGTTGGGGAAATGATTGAAGAAGTGGAACGATTGGGACTATTCGACTTTCCAAGAAGAACAAAAAAAGATGAATAAGGGATATAGAAGGAAGGGGGAGACAATGAGAAGAAGATGAAAGAGGTGAAGGGATAGAGAGGGGCATTTGTAGAAGAAACAACACAAAGGTAGTAACACTAGTTTTGGGATGCACTGTGTGGAATAGAGAACACCCATCCAGTCATTGAATAAAGGATCATGATTGTGTCATATTTGTCTAGTGATGTAGTGAGATTGTAAGAGAATAATTCTGTCTCGTTAATAAAAAAATTCCAGTTTCTGTTTAAATAGTGTTTTCTCTCGTTTCCTTTCCATTTTTCCCTATGACTGTAAATTTCTTCGAGGCATTCTTTAAGTTGTTAAATTTTTGTTAACACTATTAGTTGTTAGTTGTGTAGTCTGCAGGAAAAAACTTGTTTTGTAGTTGATTGTGTACAAGACCAAGGGTGACTACATTAGAAACATCCCTAACCAAAATTCGATGCACACGTTAAGAAAAAAAATCCACACAAAATATCGGTGTAACTAAGGAAATCCAACTCATCCATCACTAACCAAAAGTTGATGCACATGCCAAGAAAAATTATCAACAAAATATCTTTGTAAGTGAGGAAAGTCATTGCACATGTCAATAAAAACAATCAACATGTTCATGTAATTAAGGAAATTTACCTCATCCATTACTAATCAAAAGTTGATGCACATGCGAAGAAAACCAATTAATAGTCTAGGTGTAACTAAGAATGTAAGCTCATGAAGCTCAAGATATTTTTTTTATGAGCCACTAGTAGGAATCATGAGAAGGAGAGGGAGAGATTTAGGAATCATGATAAGGAGAGGGATAGATTTAACATTTTATTTTTGTGATGCAGTGGTAGGGTGAGTTAGAAAAATTGAAAAGATATGGCTAAAGACAAACTCATTTCATTTTTCTTGTTAAACTCATTGAATCCAAAAAAATAAATGACGATGATGATTAATGTCCATTGAGACCAAAATTGGTCTATCATACCTTATTAAAGGTAAGAGATTACTTGTATTTCTTTAGAATTTTAATTTTGTGGTTGAAAAGAATTAAGAGAAGAGTTCCAATATCACCATAGTTTTGATGACTTGGAAGGTTAGGAAGGTTGGTATTGTGACAAATATTTTGAAATTATCATCTAATTTGGGTATACATAGGTCACTCAAGAGAAACTTATTTTCATATTCAACCCTCTTAGTGTCACAAAGAGGATATATTCTTTCATCCCACAGTGTTTTGGGAGTTTTCCAACTCCTGGTTTCACTATGCAGCTTGTGGAAATTTGTTCTAATTTTAACATTATTGATTTTCTTCTTTACACTAGTCAAAACTAAGAGATACTTTTGGTTTTCTAGATTAGGGTTGACCACTTCCTTGTACTATTTTAATTTTATTTTATCCTCTAATTATTTATTGCACCACATTTTCTCCTTAAATTTAGATGTAATATTATTTTCAATATTATCAATATTTTGTATAATGACTTCTTGGACTATATTCCCCAAGGATTTAGCCAAGACTTGGCATCATTATTCCATCCTTGCTTGATCTATTGGTGGTTTTGGTTGGAGTTTAAAGAAATTTTGGGGAGCCTCTTGTCATCCATGTTGTTTATCTTGTTCTTGCACGTTAAGTAACTAATCATATCCATTCTCTCAATTAGGGAAAGGATTGCTTCTATGAGGAGGATAAGATAGGGTGTATTGCCTTTAATTTTGATATCATAAATTATGAAATTCTTTTGGATATTCTCTATATTTCTTCAGTATTCTCTAGAGACAATGCATCCCCAAACTTCACATCCATATAATATAACCTAAGTGATGAGAGTCTCAAATAGGAGTTTTTTCTTATGCCATAGCCAAAATTATTCTAATTTGCAATTGTTTTCAAGCCTATAATAATCTTTCCACCTTCCATTTATCTTTTTCTCAACGCTATAGTTTGAATTGAACTTGTGATGGATATCAATTACAAGATATTTGTATGAAGTCACATCCTCCAAGCTATTGTTTTCATATATGAAAGTATCGTAGGTGATATTTTTGGATTTAATTATCACAATTTTTTTTTTGTCAGTGTTCACAGTCATACCTGTACTAGAGTAGAAGTCTTTGGGGATTCTTAGTTTCTTACCAAGGTCATAGGGACTCCTCTCCATAAGAACAATATCATCAACATAAATAAGAAGGATGGTGACTATACCATCTACAGTAAGGCTGACACACCTTGCATCTTCCAAACAATATTCTAACTTGTTAATGTATATGCCAAAAAGGGTAGGGGACAAGGTACAACCTAGCTTGAATCCTATATTTTAGTAAATTTCTTCAGAATAACCCTCAATACTCCTAAAATTGGAAACAATTTTCTCATACAACATTACCACATTAGCTTGCAACTCAAAAATAACTTTTATCTCTTCTAACCTATTCCAAAGGTTAGTCCCAGGCACTGTGTCAAAAGGTTTTCTAAAGTCAAACGAAACAACCAAGGAGATTGATTTATTATTGAGACACTCCTATGTAATGATCCCAAGCATAACAAGGTGGCCCACATTTGAATGATAGCCTCTAAATTCGGCCTAACCTTTATCTCTTTTTTGTGTATTTCTAGCCAAATGCTAATATTATTTCCCAAAATACTTTGTATAGCTTGGTTAAAATGGGGATACTCAAAATGGTATTATAATTAGAGGGATTTCTTGTATCCCCTCTTTTAAAAGCATGTACAATGAAAATTTGAGTCCAAGGTTTAGGAAAGCCCTGCTTGAATGCTAAATTTAAGAGCTTGTGTATGTGAGGGATGAGGATAGACCCTCCAATTTCTAAGATTTCAACATGGTAGCCTTCAATGTCCTTAGCTTTCCCTTTTGCGAGTTGCTTAGCCCCAAAATTTATGTCTTCTATAAAAAAACTTCATCCTCTGTAGAAACTTTTGGAATGTTGTCCACGACAATAGAGGATTAATAAATACTTTTAAGGTATGAGTTCCAGTCCCTAAGGGGAATCATACTATTCTCTTTAGTTTTATGAGTTAGAATTTACCTCCAAAACTTCTCTCGATTTCTATTTATGTATTGCCTTTTTTTCTTTTAATTAGGGCCTTGTAGCTATTTATCTTATTGGATTTTATGGACTCATTATAAGAATCCCTAATGGATTTTCTATCAATTTTACAATCATTATCATACCAAGGTTTGGTTGTTCTATTTTTCTTTTTACATAACACCTTGATGAGGGTTGTTGTAAAATTATGACAGAGGTCTTCAATATATATATAAACTAAGAGATTTTTATTAGCAAAAAGGGTGGGACTATAATGCCCCTAGGGCGAACCCCAGTTGTAATGTACATATAGGCTGGTGAGCCAGTATACTTTGGGCCAAAATGCCTTTGTATATATGTTTTGAGGCTAAGTGCTTGTGTGATTAGGCCAAAGAGCCTATATCCTAAAAGGCCAGTGAGCCTAAAATTGTAAAATGTAATCACACTGCACGATGATATTAATAAAATACATCACTGATGTAGACCAACTAGACAAAAGAGATGGGGGGATAAACTCCACTAGAAAGGGAAAGGGGGCTAAGCCAAAGGAAATATTATAATAATAATTCCTAAAGTCAAATGTCATGGGATACGATTTTATCCTAAGTTCCTAAGAGTGAGGAACGTATCACCAAGTGGATCACATGTAGTTATTAACTTGATAAGTGTCAAGTTAATGGCATGCAAATATATTGTTGAGAACTTACTATAATTCTCATCTTTCCCATTCCTACCATCATCCTCTCATGTTTACTCTGCCATCTACCTTCCATACCTGTACTTTGGAGTTGATTTGAGGAGTAATCCGAGATAATTGAGTTGAAGAGGAAAGTTGTCAGGTTTGTGTGATGTTGAAGAGGCGGGTTGTCAAGCCTGTGTGTTGTTGAAGAAGTGGGTTTTTATAAGAATTTCTCTCCAGGTGAGAGAATTGTTGGGAATTAATTTTCCCAAGGTGCCAAGTTGCAGCTACAAGGCTCTGAGACTTCCTATCTGACCTATTGTTGAAGCCTTAGAAGGGAAGTGGGGCAGCCAAAGGAATGTTGAGCTGAGAAAGGGCACACTTCCTGGGGTGGGACATGCATGTGGGGAATGAGTGACTGTAGGTTGTTTTCTTGAGTTGGTATTGAGTCTGTGTATTTTTTGTTGTTGACAGACCTTAGCCTGGCTTAGGAATCCTTTTCCATGGTGCAGTCTTATCTCCAACTTGGGGGTGACCTGTTGTTGAGAAATTATGAGCAACACCGTCTATGGCTGGGAGGAACATCTGATGTCTACACGCAGTTGGTGATTTTGCAACAAAAGATAAGTGTTTTCTATGTCTTTTTTTCAATTTCTTTGTGATCAAATGTATGTTCTGTTATGGGTTTTTCCTGTATTATTATTCATGTTTATATTTTTTATGGGTTGTGTAATTCTGTGGATATGTAGAACGATTTATATTTTAATTATTGGTATCAAAGTTGGTAGTTTCATGGGGAATTGATCATCTTGGGTCTGGGAATTCTATTACGTTGTATCATAACAAATTTTTTGTTGATTTACTAGTAGTGGGGACGTTACAATGTGGTATCAGGACTCAACTAGGTGGTTGGGTACATTACAATGTGGTATCAGAGCTGTATTTTTTGAGTTTGTAGTAGCGAGGATGCTACAATGTGGTATCATAGCCACAGGTTCAACACTGTGCATGTATGGGCCATAGATAGAGCACTGGAACTGATTTTGTAGAGTCTACATGCAAAGTGTTCGACAAAATGTTTAAAAGGGATGTTTGCAACATGTTTGTCGAAATGACTACAGTGAAATTGGGGAAATTTCATGAGTAATTGAGGAAAAAATTAGTCAGGGATTAAAAATCCCCAATTTTAAATCTCATTTTGAGTGTTTTCAAGAATAGAATTGGTTGAGTTACGAATTTTGGGTTTACAGTGAAGTCATGGAGAAATGGGGTAAAAATCCCCAATTTCTGATCGAAATTGAGTGAAATTTGTGCCCAGAAATTCCCCTTAGTCATACGCGTAGGTAATCAATCGGTTATAGGGTCAAATATGGCCAAAAAAATATTAATATCGGAGTTCCATGGCGTCCGTGAAAGGATTTTTGAATTATGCATTTTTTGGAATTTTGGAGAAATTCAAAAATTGGGAAAATTTTGAAAAATTCGGGTATTTTTCTATATGTGACATGGTAGTGACATGGAGGTGACATGGAAGTGGTGATGTGGACTGCCACAATGGAAATGGGTGGAATGGTGGCAGGTGACATGGGGACAATATGAGACAATGGTATAACGAATACCAAAACCACTGTCGCATGGCAAACACGCGATTTTGGTTTACAACCCTTGTACCATGTGACACCCCTAGAGCGTGCCACGTATTATGGGGAAAAACAATGTCGTGACACAAGGGGTCATTAAACATCGAGTATGTTTGGGGTGTGACATTCCCTTTCGATCGTCAATCTCACTAGATCTTGATCGTCGTATTTTGGGGAACGTGCAAGTTCGCGCACACCAAGGAAAAAATGTGGGATGTGACCCACCCATCCTCATGAATAATAAATAGGTCCCACATGGAATTTTGTCAGCCAAAATGGGACCTATGTCCCATCCAAGGTTGGATATGTGCCAAATGGGTAGGTGGGTCCGTAAAATATCAGTATTTTAACAAATTTTAAGGGTCACGTAAGAGAAAGAAGTAAGATAATGTTGACAAGGTAGGCCCAGGAAGACCAAAAGTATGACATGGAATCATATCTGTGTGATACATATACCCAGAATGACACATCAATAGCCACATTAGTAGGGATTCCACATATGCAAAATCGTTTCACAGTTTAAGAAAGAAGAAGAAGAAGTCTGGAGCCAAAATCACATTTTAGCCATAATTGGAGAAGAATAATTCTGATTGGAATGAAACTTCTGGGTTTTCTCCATAGTAAGTATATCTACAAAATTTACAGATAGGGCCATTACCCATTTCTTAGATTTTTCATCAATTACAAAATAAATTTTTTTAAAGATCCGGGTCCAAATCATTGGCAGAGGTCCAGATCAAGCTGAATGTCCTAGAGAGAGTCTAGAAAGAAGGCATGAGAATAACCCAATAAGGAACTGAATAAATCCCAATGGATTTGGAATGGGGACACTGGAATAGGGAAAAATCCATTATTCCGAGCCACTTTTTAGGGATTTTTGGGATTTTTAGAGGAGGAAAAGGGTCCCTAGATGGAAAATCTTAAAATTTTTATTTACTCGACATTTTGTATACTCATTAATCCATACAACTTTGATTTACTAAATTGTTCCAGAAGGACATATTTTGGGAGATAGTTTGTTTGGCTAAAAATTCCAAGTCTGGAAAAAGGGGTGAAAATAACAAAGTTTCCATTTCCAGATTTTTGTAATTTTTTACTGGAATATGAGATTGAGAATCTCAGAGTTGATATGGATTCTTTGTAATCTTTATTAACTATATCTCAAACAAATGGTTCCTCAGTTCCTGGCATATTGGCTTCCACAAATGACATAAGTTGGTGTTTGAGATTAATTACACTAGGATGAAAAGTGCATAAAAGGAGTAAGTGGGTAATATTCAAAGGACCATACCTTTATGCTCATAAATCAGAATTGGGAAATAAAGAAGACGTGGGTTAGGTCTTGGACAAAGGAGTCCAAATATGCACCCAGAAACATGAATTGAAAAATCATATTCACAAGAGATCAAAAATACTATTTCTGGTGTATTAAAAAGAGCAAAATGGTGCATAAGTTAATAGATTTGTTAAATTTATTATAGTCTAACAAATCATGTTGCCTGCGCATTTTTATAACAATTTTTACCACACTCCATGCATATTGTTTTGATGTCCTTCCCTTTCCCTCTGCAAACTCAAATTTCCCCTTTTTGTTCATTCTAGAGTAAAAAGTTAAAATTTTTGTACATATATGCGGGCCATAGTTAGAAAGCTTGCGTACACATAGGTTGTTCCATTACAGCCCATGTACATTGGGTTTTATGCTAAAAAATTAAAAATATGTTGGGTTTCCATGCCATGTCATGAGATCCATGATACTTGACCTTGTGTATATTGGAAATTCTCCAACTCAACCCTTCAATTCCATTTGAAGGCTATAAATTGAACCATATACAAGCCTTGATCATTCGTTCATCATTGAGAGAAAAGAAACTCTAGAGAAATTTCACTTCATATTGAGTTTGCATCCCTTTTTCCTTGAAAGTCTAAACTTCTTGTGTTCAGCCCCCAAGCCCTTCCTATCTTGAGAAGAAGAAACTCAATTACTCCTACTACTTGTGAGCTTGCCTTTTTTGAGGATTGAAGTGGTGAAGGCTGAGCTGGAGGGACTTAATTTCTTGGTTCCGATATGTGTCGTTACAAAATTTTGTCACCTATGTACTTCTGTTGATTACATTAATAGAAATACTCTTTTCTCATCCACTTATATGTCACATATATTTGTATTACTTTCCATGGGTGTATTTTTTATACATGTTAATGGATTATCCAAGTTTATATGCTAACATTCTATATAATTTATATATGATTATGTATCTTGGATGTTGAGGACAAGTTGCAGGAATCAAGATTTCGGTCGTGAGCTCAACTGTGGTCTTCTTCGGATGTCCGGACGAGGTCTACTTCTAGCCTTCTCTTGTTAGCATTTGTATTTATCTAGCATACTTGAGACTAGAGTTTATTTCTAGGTGTCATTGCTTTTGTTGTGGTTTTCCCCTAGCCATAGAGATATTTTCCTCATAACAGAATTGGCGACTCCATTGGGGAGATCTCCCTTTTGGGGTATTGGGTGATTTTTCTCCTTTATTGCTCTCTGTTTTCCTGATTTTCCATGTCGCCTGTTGCTTGAAAACCTTTATTTTTCTTTGTATCTGAGTTTCTTGGCCTAACCCTTGCCCAAGAAGTGTCTTCTTTGGCATACACATATTTTCCCTTGACAGTCACATACATATGCGTATTGTTTGTCTTTAGGGCACATACATACACCTATGTTCCATGAAAAATTGTGTACACTATATTCTGATCCTTTTTGGTTGAGTTTTGTATTTGTTGGGTGAATTATGCTGGTTGCTGAGACTTCTTGGGTCCCTGTCCTGACTGTTGAGTGCCTACAGAGTGATAATAAGTTGCGTTATTGGCGAATATTTTGGGAGAACTCATTTCTTGTCATTTTTTCTCATTTGTTGTCCTTGCATTCTGGTCTGGGTAGTCACTTCTTAATGTCCTACTTGGATTGTATCTTTGTGCTTGTGGTAGGGTTTTCCTGAGAAGTTGTTTACTTATTCCTTGCATTTTCATTTCATTATATTGAAAATACAAAAAAGTTATTTTGCTTTATTTTTATTTTATTTTCACTTTTGACTGCATTACATTGGTTTTGGCATGTTAGGAAAGATTGCACTTAATTGAAATTGTAGAGATTGCATCCCGAGAACAACATTTAGAAGCATACTATCTCTTTGAAAATTAAGACTAGTACTTAACAATGTTTTTATGTTTGCTTCTTTATATATATATATATATTGAGTCATTATACCATCAGTTTCACGATTGCACCTCTTGAGTAAGCATAAGGTATTAAAATTAATGCTAAATAATTAAAAATGATTAGAAGCGATTTTATTTTCAAAGTACACAAACAAGCTTAGGATCTATAGCCTTGGAATAGGATTTTGTGAGTAAACTTCTCCAAGGCTATAAAACTCAACGTATGTGTCTCATGAGGGACTGGTGAAACCCATTGTGTAATTAATGTCCTCGGGATGCTCCTCTCACACTGGAGTTAAGAATGAGGTCACGTGGAGTTGGTTGTAGAGATAAACCTCTAATACCTTCCTAGCGTTAGAGATTGTTTTGGGGTTCTATTCGTATTTGGGGGTTTCTCTAGTGCATTTAACTCATCGAGAGGCAGTGCTTTCGAGATTTTAGGATTTTCTACCCTGCCCATACGATGGACTGGACCTGCAAATATTCACCTGAGCATTGGTTATATCATGGTAACTTTAGTTTCTTGACCTAGGTATCCACATAGGTTGCTTGTAGGGGTTATTTTGTAGGTACCCTAAGTCAGATAGGGATCGAACATCACACAAAATTTATGGAGTAATTTCTCTCCGAAATAAATCCGATTGACTGCACTGTGAAGCCTATGAGGGTCCTTATGACTGATTCTATTACCTCCACTCTATTGTTCGAGAGTATCATCCCCTCTTGGGAGAGTCATACCTTCTTTAGTTAGGGATGTCCCTTCAAAAGTCATATCCTATTTGTGTGCACTGGCCTTTATTTTTATTTAGGAGTGTGCTCTTTGTTTATTAGTTGTCCTTAGGATTTTGTATTGGGTCATGAGTTCTGAGCCATCGTGGAGAAATACCAGCCTCCCTGCTGGTCTTGTCGTCTTTTGAATCAACCACCGTGGTTTGGTCCTTTACCAAAGCCGCCTTCTAAAATGCATAAAATTAATAAACGTGGTACGTGTATATCTCCACCACCCAGACTAGCGATTGTCCTACCATGGGTACTAAGTCAGATATGAATGTGTCTGGAAGCCCTTTAACTCCAGCCTCTTCTATGGTTAGTGGAGTCCCCTCGACTCCTACATCATCGATGGTTTAGATTCCTAAGAATCCCTCGCTTAATACTACCCAACCCATGGTCTCTTCTCAACCCATGGGAACAAATACTTCTGTATTCCCATGAGGTACATATAATCATAGTACTCAGTCAATGACTTGGGCCTCTAATTATTTCTCTTTTGATATGCCATACATGACTTTGCACTTGTCATCCTCTGTTTCGATGTCTCATGTGAATCCTAGTTTTGGTTCTGGGGGAAAAATGCCTCCTTATACTCCTTTCTTGTTTGGTGGGGGTCATATCCCTCAAAAAAATCCCATGATAGGATATTGGAATCCTCCTTCCTCTGGACCCAATCCTAGCTACAATGTTCCAGGGTGGAGTTCTCAAATGGGAGGTCAGTTTACTTCTTATATTCCATCTGACATTCCTTCTTCCACAATGCCAATTCCTATGAACTCTTTTCTTATGGAGAGCCTCCCTATAACTTATGGTGTTTCATCAAGGGGGAGTCAATTTTATGGTATGGGAAACCCCTCGCACAAAGTTCCTTCGTATGGGGAAAACATATATCCTCACATGAGTAACCCTTATCATGGCACTTTCTCCTTACAAGAGACTTCCTCGAGGATGATGCTCTTACAACCTTTTATGAATCAATTGGGAGGAGGATACTATCCTACTAGACAGGGCCATGGTATATAACAGAACCCTAGTTGGCCCATGATCTCTCAAAACCAATCTTTCCCAGGAGCTTGGTCTTAGATGCTGCAACCTCGACTCCCTTTTCTGACCATGTTAAATCTTCCAGACTTGTAAAAATTGATGAATGACCCAGTGCTTCATGATCCGTCATGGCCCCCTATCCCTACCAAGCTCCCCTTCGAAATCCCAAATTTTGAGGGAAAGACTGATGAGGACACATGTGATCATGTGAATACCTTTCACCTATGGTGCTCGTCTAACTCCCTTAATGACGATTATGTTCGTTTGAGACTATTTCAATGCACCCTTACAGGGGTTGCTGCAAAGTGGTACATTGAGCTACCTAGGGGAACTTATGGAACTTTCAATGAGTTGGTCCTGGTCTTTCTCAACCACTTCCAATTATCAGTGCATTGCGATGTCGACATAGAAATTTTATCGGATTTTCATCCAGATAAGGCCACCCACATCTTCGATCATATTCAAGAGTGGCGTAGATGGAAGAGGTTGATTAAAGCCTACATTCCTCCAGATTTTATGTTGGAATGGTTCCTCAAATCCTTATTGACTTACATTTTGAAGGATGTTCTACATCTTGAGTGACATCTAAGAAAGAGGTCATATTCAAATCCCAACAGTTGGATCTCATATATGCTCAATCTAGGATGCTCTATGAAATTATCCTTGACGCGTCGTGATCAAATTATGATCGTAGAAAAAATCTCGGGCCTCATTCTGACGACATCATAGGCTCCACAAATTCCAAGACTGCAGACCAGATGAGGAACCAGCTGAAAGATTTGGCTCTTAACCCGTCTACAATAGGACAAGCTACGACTTCATCCTCAACCACCCAGTCCGTGGATGTGCATTTTGTACAGTCGAAGATTCCAAATGGTAACCAACAACCTGGAGGGAATAAGAAGAAATCTCGTGGTAATAATTGTAAGGGTGGGATTAATAATAATAATAATAATAATAATAATAATAATAATAAAGGCAAGGATGATAATACTAATGATAAATCTAATAATAATGCTAGTGAGGGAAAGAAATAAAAGAGGAAGGTGAAGTTTCCTTTTAAACTTTGTAAATATGATCACCTTACCCACGTTTTCCCCAAAATTGAGGAAGCCTCAAGGTTCATTGCATAGCATCCTGCTGTGTTAAATAACCCGTTTCCACATAACCAAAATATGACCTCGGGAGACTCCAACAACGAAAATGCATCGAGTGGACGTTAAAACCCCTTGGCACATGATGGTGGGCATAAGTGCGTCAATATGGTCTGATCTAAGGTCAGTGTAACCATTAGGAATCACGATTATGGTTCTTCGCAACCTTTTGTAGGTCCAAAGCCTCCTCCTCCTTTGGAAACACCTTTGCAGATTGGCAAGACATAACCTCTGCATCGTATTCCGAAAGGAGTCCTTAAATGCTCTACCCACAATCCTAATGCTAGCGCCTCCCAAAATTACTTGATTGTGGAGGATTTGGGCCAAACTCCATGCACAATGTCAGCTTTGGATGTGCTTCAGACATGTCCTACAAAAATGAATGCCTTGCTATATGCTTTAGGAGATATAGACATGTGTCGCTCAAAGGTTATCGATTTCGATGTTGCAGATGTCAAGCCTCACTTGCCTTACCATGTGGCCTTTCAGATCCATGCGAAGGGTTTGAATACCACCATCAAGCGTATTTTCATTAATGAATCTACTTTGACATCCGTAATGTCACTATCTTTTTGGAATGCCATTGGATCTCCACCACTTTCCCGATCTATGACCATGTTAATTACATTCGATGGAATTTCCTTCAGACCCCATGGTATCCTTCCTGCTTTCCCAATCCAGTTAGGTGGTAAGAATGTGGAGGTCGAGGTCGAGGTGATTGATTCACCTATTGGCTAAAATATTTTACTGGGGCATAATTGGACCTACGTTATGAAAAGCATTGTGTTGTCGGTTTTTCGCGTTTTATGCTTTCCTCATGAAGGGAAGATTGTGACGATTGACCAATTTTCCTTTTCACATCCTAGTCCTTCTGCATCAATAGGACCTTCAGTCCTCGTTATTGATAATTCTCATAAGGAAACTAAGAACATTTGTGTCATAATGTATTCCCCTTTGATGGGAACTTTTAATTTCTCGATGCGAATCTCATACATTAATTCTATCTCCAGTGAGCCTTCATCGTCATTGAGGTTCATTCCTTTCCATACTTCATATCTTAATGACCCATGAAACCTACCTTCTCTGGATATGTCATATTAAGGTCATTCACACATTGGGATGGAAATGTTGTTGTCCACAGTAGAGATTGCATATGAGGCTATACAAGAAGCTACTGCAGACCCATATCCTCCCTCCTTGCGGACGAAAGAGGTGGATACCATATTAAATCCCACATGGGATGCACACTCATCTAGTTCGGATGACTACCTTGATGATATTTTAACCTCAGATGAAGCCATATTAGAGTCCATGTCTGGTTCTGATAGGCGTTGGGAAGATCTTCATCATAGATCTTTTTTTCTCCCAGAACTTGAATGGATTGAACATGATGAGTTTAGTTCCGCCCTGAGTGAGATGGTTTGTCACATCGTGGTTCCATTAGATACAAATGGTATATATGATGAAGGAAACATGGAGAAAATTTCCCTTACCATCATGATCGACATCTCTCGAACCCCTGGTAAGATTGAAAACATATATATCAGTGCAGATTGTTTGCCCGAGGAAATTCAGATCTGCACCAATCTCTTCAAGGAATTCCGAGATGTATTTTCTTGGTCATATGAAGAGATTCCAGTAATCGACCCCAGTATTATTGAACATGAAATTAAAACTTATCTGAATGCTAAACCTATTCGACAATGAATTATAGATGTAAATCCTAGGAAGGCCCTTGCTATTAAGGCAGAGGTGGAGAATTTTCTCAACATTGGCTTCATCTACCCTGTTCCCTTGACCGAATGGTTATCTAACCCCATCCCCATAGATAAGAATCAAGGAACCGTCCGTGTATGTATGGATTTCAGGGACCTGAATAAATCCTATCCTAAAGATAACATCCCCACTCCCTTTATTGATAAGATTATTGATGAGTGTGCTGGAAACAAAGTCTTTTATTTTATGGATGGATTTTCAGGTTATAATCAAATTCAAATTAAACCCGAAGATCAACACAAGACGACGTTTATTTTTCCATGGGGTACCTTTGCATACCGGAAAATGCCAATCGGTCTTAAAAATGCCGGAGCAACCTTTCAATGTGCCATGACCTTCGTGTTTCATAATCTTAAGCATATTGTCAAAGCCTATCAATATGATCTTGCTGCTCACTCTCGAAAGAGGATTGATCATTCGACTCACCTTCGACTAGTATTTGAAAGATGCCACTATTATTGCATTTAGTTGAACCTTCACAAATTCATGTTTTGCATTATGTCTAGCCACCTTTTGGGATTCATAGTTTTTGATCATGGGATCATGGTGGATCTTGTTAGTCCCTAAAGTTTCACTTGATTGTGAGAGGGAAATCTAGATCATCATTAACTTATTGCAATGGTTTTATGAATAAAATTTAGAATGAGTTTTTTGAAATGGTTTGAAGGTTGGGTCAAGGACAATGCAAAGTATCAATCTAAAATAAGTAAGAGAAAATCACATCTCACAGAATTAGTAAATGGTAGTCAATCCAATAATTAGATGGAAAAAGTAATATGAAAGATAAATAAGTATGCAAGCTTCCAATTTGTCTACTTACATATGAAACTCTTGATCCCAAATATCATCTAAGAAGCAAGAGAAAAGTACTTGAAAACAAATCTGATTATGAACAAGCAAATAGTAAAGTCTTCACTGACTTGCTCACAACCAAGATACATCATATGCTTAGCAATAGATTAACATGCATTCAACTAAGAAAAAGATAGAAACATAGACATGAATAGAAATCTAACCATCAGATAGGATTTTCCATTTAGTATCAAAATGAAATAGTTTTTTTGTCTTACAATATTTGCTAAAAAATGGTCAATGGTTCCCAACCAAAATCAACCCTTAATTCTATCAATCAATTTTTTTTAAACACCACAATTAGTTTCTTGAGATCCTGCTTATTATATTACAATTTAGATAAGATCCTATCTTAGGGCTAACATTTAGGAGAATATAGACTAGTTTATTATCTCTATAACCTAGTCCTTAGATACTCAATCTTGAATATAGACTAGTTTATAATCTGATGATATATTTAGATCTCACAAAACATGGAGTAAATCTGATAATGAGTTAGTCCACTTGAAGAATAGAAACTTCTTCTTGTGATGAATAAAAACTTTCCCTATCGGAAATACCCTTTCATTGTGTAGCTCATAATAATAACATAGGTATTGTTGTATTCATCAAAAAATTAAAAACTGTAGGATGCCTCTTTGAAACCTTCATTGTATGATAGTGGCAGAATATTTGGTCTTCCTTTGTTTCAAATTGGTTTTCAAAACCACATTATGCCAATACAATTTGATATTTGTCTCTCTTACCTCTTTGCGAAAGACCTGTTGATCCTTCGACTTCTTTTTTAGCTTATGCAAATTTTCTTGCTGCTTAGCATTCCACTGTTCCACCATAGAATTCTCTTGCTCCAGTTGCATGATAATGGTTTGTAATTCTATTAACCTATCTTTTTCATATCTCATTTCCATTCTGAATTCTAGATGTTCTTCAACTGGAGCAAGTTGATTCAAATTAATAGAAAATCTGGGATTTTTGACTTTGAATTCATGTTTATAATCCTTTGAAGATGAACCACCAACAATTTCTTCACCTTCAAAACTTTCTGTCATTTTCATCTCCTGAAAATATTGCATCTCCTCTATTTTTGGAATACAAGTGAATCTTGGTTTGATCTCAGCATCCATTGGATCATCTTCTAGATCTGTCGAATTGCCCTTTTTTAGAGAGGACTTGGGTAAAGTTTTGGATTTTAAACTTAGCTTTTTGGCTTCTCTAGTCACATGCCTCATTGAATTCTCTACTACTTGTTTACCATTATCATCTTTTATTTGTTTCTCCATAGTACCATCATCATAATATTCATCTTTAGGTTCTATTTTAACCTTTTTCCACTTGTATTCATAATAGGGCCTTTGAATTCAATCTCAACTTATTGGTTTCCCTAGTTTTAGATCTACTAGGATAGTTCACCATTGGTTTATCCTTCCTTGTCTTGCTCAATTTCTTATTTTTATTATTTGCAACCGGTTCCTCTTGTTTCTGCATGGTCTGTCTAAGATTCTATTTTTTGATCCTCTGATATGGATTTCTTTGCAGTCCTCAGGTTCCTGTTTTGGAACAAGCAACTCATCATGAGATTGGAAATCCACTTCTACCTGTGTTTTTTGTTTCTTTTTTTTTGTGTTCTGGTGATCTTGGCTATAGGGCCAAATTTATTCGAATATTTTGTTTCCTACTGTAACAAATACTTTCTTTTGTTGGATTGAGTCACTCTGGCTATAGGGGAACTTTATTTCACTATAGCAATAGGGGTTTTAGAAACATTCTTTTCTTTTTTAGATTTTTGTTTAGGAGAAATTTTATTCTTAGGTTTCTGTTCTTGAAGTTCAAGAGATTCACTTAACCAATCCCAACGACATTGGAATTCTCCAAAATCATACATGGCCATGGTTTTAATCCATCTTTGGTGAAAAAGACTCTTACTAGTAGTTGCAGGGTGATATTGTATCCTTTTAGATATTTTGACAGGATTTTTAATAAAAAGAAAGGCAACGAAAGAGGGATATCACCATTCAAATGTATCATCAACCTAATGTGATAAATATGGAAAAGAGGAAAATGTCCTTCACATGTAATGTACCTACGAATCACCATTAAATAAGTCTGCCACTCTTTTTTCATCCAGCTCTGTGGGATACCTTGACTCTAGTTAGGGTCTTGGCGTTCTGGGAGTAAAAACTGGTTTACAAATTCCGTAGGCATTGCCTCTTTCTTCCACCATATCTCTCCATACACAGATAACCTGCATGCAATCCTAATTGAGTTTTCTATCACATGTATCAGAAACTTATCCACCACTGTTGCAAACCCATCGAAGTTTTGTGCAAACATAAAATAAATTTGTTCATGATAACCCTAGAGTGTTGCACATAAGTTGAACCACCCTGCATCTCTAAAATTTTGTGAAATATATGGGTAAGCCTTGAGAAATTCTACACCCTCTGGTTCCAATCGAGTAATTTTCCCACTTTTCTTAGGTGCCATGATGCAAATTACAATCAATGAAGTTTAGAGACTAGTTAAGGTTTCTATGATCAACACTTAGAACCTATGATAATAGGAATACTTGTAGAAGAGATTTACCACCTGTAAAGCTCATATAAACTAACACATGAACACAATGAAGGGCTTGTACATCATTTGTCAACAATCATAATATGAAACTAGCAAACCTGTGATCTGATATAAGAGTGGATAAGTACAAACCACTCTCCTCGTATGAGTATCATAACTCAATTCATGACCTGATCTTAATCATCAATGATGATGGATTCTAGGAAAATATATCGGGCATTTTTCAGAAGATCTTGTGAAGTTGGCACATATAAAATAATGATTACTCTTAGCACTACAATAATAGCACTATTCTTGTAGTGCCTTTTCCATTTAGCAGAATTTCAAATTTGAAACAAGGGAAAAAGCTTATGATTTGATGGAAAGATCCTAAAAGTATAATTCTAAGCTTAATCACACTAATGCATGTTTTTTTTTTTTAAATAAAAAAGGGGAGGACCCTGCTATAATATATTATCCAAAATCTATATCAGAATGTACATGGTCAAGAGTCTAAATCGTCCAAAATGCTGCCGAAAACCGGAAACCAGCATTGAAACATGGCAAAAACAGCTATAATCTATTGGCACCTGTCCTGCCCGAAGGAAACCAGGACAGGTGCCTAAAGTCTAAGGGCATGTAAAACAGTAACATAAAGCTAAAAACCATAAAACATGAGAGTCCTAGGTGGTTGGTGACCTGTCATCTTCGTTGGTCTTCCACGTGGAGCCGACCGGGATGGCGAAAGACTGCGCACAAAGTGGACACTTGCGCCGAGCTGGAGCATCCGAATAGGCATCGAGGAGCACGTCCAGGCGTTGTCCCATGATGAGTGCACTATGCTCCAGGTCAGCCATGTGGCCTCGGAGCTCAAACACCAAGGACAGGTGCTCCTCGCGGAGAGGGAAGCCATGCATGTCACCACCTACGTCGGGCATCCTGTGCTTCTCGTTATCCTTCCCACCACGCCTTTCATCCATTTGCTTCTCGTCATCCTGCGCACCTTCAGCAACAACCGTAGTCTCCATGTCCTGCCAGGGAAACTCTTCCTCAACAATGCAACCGGGAAAATCGACGTCCACCTTCAGCATGTGATTTCCATCCCCACTGCAAGACCTCACTCTGTCGCTCGACTCTTCCATTGTCGCCAGGTCTGCTAACGTTAGGTCCTCCTCGACAATGCAGGCCGGATACAATTTCTCGATACTATCCTCCAATTTGACAGTGCCCAGACCGCTGTAACCAATTTTCTCCTCGGCAATGGCGGAGAGCAGAGCCTTCTCCTCGGCTCGAGCCCTCTGTCTCAGCATAGAAGTGACCATGACCAGAGCACGCTCGAGCTGCTCTCTGCGCTGACGCTGCTCCTTACGGGCGTACCAAGAAGAGCCACGACGAGGCACCCCTCGCTTCCTTGTCATGCTACCGAGCACTCTCCCAGAGATACACCCAGGCTGAAACCAATTGAAAACGTGTGCACCAGCAGCAATTCTCCACAAAAGGATGGTATGCCAGGGTGCAAGGAGCTCTGAGCAACACCAACGTTTCCAAACACAGAGCAGAACCAAGGGCGAGGCAAGAGAAAACCAATAATCTGACCGCATAACCCCATGACCGCCTTTAGCATTTCGCTCGCCGAGTTTGTAAATGCTCGCTTACTCGAGGAGTCCTCCCATTGCAGTGCGGTTATGTCGAGCCTGCATCCGTAATACTGGTATTAAGAGGCTGGCCTTCCGCATTAAAACCCTGACTTAAATTGCAGCCAGATGGCACGCTTGCTCCAGCTGTCACCCCATACGGGGCACACTAATGCATGTTAAAGACACTTAAAAAGGATAATGCAATCACACTTTTAAAACTACAGAAGAAGAAAACATAGTTTAAAGTAATGCTAGGAAAGGATAGGGTAGGGAAAATAATCTTTCAACAATCATTGAAAAATAAAGGACTAATAGATCCTATGAAGGTTGAGGCAATACTTCGATTGCCTCCCCCACAAAATATTCGAAAGCTTCAGGGTTTACAGGGGAATGCTAACTTCCTACGTCATTTCATAGCTAACTATGCCAATATAACTAAGGGTTTCATGCGTCTCTTGAAAAAGGATACTTCGTTCATATGGGATGAGCGAGCCTAGAAGTCCTTTGATTCTCTTTAGAAATCCATGGTATCGACACCTCTGTTGAGGCCCCCAGACTACAATAGATATTTCCTGATTTATATTGCCATGTCTAAAGGGATGATTGGTATGGTTATGGTTCAGGAATATGATGAGATCCATGAGAACATTATCTATTACCTTAGCAGAAATATAATTGGTCCTAAACTTACTTAAGTATTCTCACGTAGAGAATCTACCTTTAGCAGTCGTGCACACAGTTTCGATATTACATCATTATATTTTACTCTACAATACTATTGTGGTTGTTTATATCAACCGATTTCAATATGTCCTTACAAGGCATATCATAGGGGGGAAATACAATAAATTCATTGTGATTCTACAAGAATTTTATCTTGATTTTTCCTCCGCAAAATCCAAGAAGTCGCTAGTTCTTGCAAAACTAATGTCAGACTTCCCTAGGTAGAATATGATATTTTTCATGATGATTCATTCACTGAAATGATGTCAGACGTCAAGATTTTAGTTGTGAGATTAACCGTGGTCTTCTTTGTACGTCTGGACGAGGTAGACTTCTAGCCTTATCTTGTTAGCATTTCTATTTATCTAGCATACTTGAGACTAGAGTTGATTTCTGGGTGTTGTTCCATGTATTGTGGCTTTCCCCTAGCCATAGAGATATTTTTCCTCGTAACACACATTTTGTAGAGTTAAGAGAAAATAAATAAGAACAAGATCAACATAAAGATCATAGGCATGGAAGATGCACATAGGGCTTACAACCATGAGGATGAAGTTAGGGGATTTTTTTTTAGCATGGGTAATGCATGGACATAATCAAATGGTCATGGAGAAGGAAAATAAGAAAGAATGAACTTGGTGGAGACCATAAAGAGCTTGCAAAAATATGTCCAAAGTTATAAGGCTAATAATGAGAGGCTTATGAAATCCAAAGATCAGCAAGATGGCTTCAACATCAAGTTGCTACAAATCTTGGACATAATAGAGAAGAAAATGGATAAGGATACATAGTCAAGAAAGTCAGGAAGTCATAGGTCTCATGATAAAGGATGAGAAATAAGAATTTTTGATAGGCATCATCATCACTCACCAAGGCATTCTACTAGGAGAACACACAATAGTTCAAGTCCATCTCCTGTCAGGAAGCATAAGAAGAGGTGTGGATTAGATGAGCTACAATGACAGATGAATAAGATCAAGCCTTCTACATTTTATGGTGAGCATAAGAAAGATGAATATGAATATACCTGGATATTGGGCATGAGGAAGTATTTTCAGTTACATAATTACTCCTCACTAGCATAAGGGATAATTGCAATCTATCAGCTTAAGGGAAAAACATCAATGTGGTGGGACCAATTCGTGCAAGTGAAACACATGGATGAGAAGAAAATTACTTGGAGGGAGTTCAAGAAATATTTTCAAAAGAAGTAATTTACCAAGCGTTATTTTGATAACAAAATGAAGGAGTTCTTTGAACTTAAGCTTAGGAGTATGACCATAGATGAGTATGAAAGGATATTCTTAGAGATGCCAAAATATGTTCATTTCATCAAGGATGAACATGTTAAAATTCAGAGGTACCTAAGTGGGTTTCCATCATTTATTAGTGATAAGATACAAGATGATGACCCCAAGACATTGGAGGAAACTATAAGGAGATCCAAGTGTCTCTATGATTAGCATAGAGGAATACCTACTTACTAGAAGGCTTGGTACAGAAAGAGGAAAGGGAATATGGAGCAGAGGAAGAAGGGGACCAAACCACCATTCTTCAGAAATAATTCTCAGGGACAACCAACTTCCAAGGAGCCAAAAATGATAGAGACAATGGGGCAAAGACCAAGGAAAAAACCATTGAAATGTTGGGGTTGTGAGGGAGATGACATGTATAGATATTTCCCTCATATAGATGAAAAAGTGAGGATTGTTCATAATGTACAATAGGATGATACAATTGAAGACATGGGAATAAATGTACCAAGGATATATGCAACCTTGGATAACAAGCATGTTGAGTTTCAATCTCACATGATTGAAGTGGAAGGTAAGATCAACAACCAACCCATTTATATTTTAATTGATTTAGGATCTAGTCCTATTTATCTATATCCTAAGATGGTGGAAAGATTTCTTTTTCCAATACTCAAGCTTGAGAAATCATGGTTGGTGCAGCTAGCTACAAGAACTAAGAGAAAAATTAATGAGATGGTTAAGGCATGTCCAATGGAAATGAATGAGCTAAACACAGGGGAAGATTTGAACATCATACCTTTTGGATCATATGATTTCCTAATTGGTATGGATTGGTTGGAAAAGAATAATGTTGTCTTAGTCTGTTATAATACAGATTTTACTTGATTGGATGAAGAAGGAAACTTGAGGACAGTTCAAGGTATTCCAATGGCAGTAACTATCAGATAAGTTTAAGCCTTGAAGCTGAAGAAAATCTTTAGAAAATGATGCCAAATATTTGTAGCACATATCAAAGAGACAACAAAGGATAAAGTTCCAAACACTGATGAATATGTTGTCCTAAAACAGTTAGAATATGTCTTTAGAGAAATATCAGGGTTACCACCCAATAGAGATATTGATTTCTCCATTAATTTGGTGGCTGGAGCAGCCCCAATGTCCAAGACTCCTTATAGGATGAGTACAACAGAAATGAAGGAATTGCAAATGAAACTTGAGGAACTTTTGAAGAAGGGGTATAAACACCCAAGTGTGTCACCTTGGGTTTCCCAGTGCTATTTGTGAAGAAGAAAGGTGGAATCTTGAGGCTTTGCATTGACTTCAGGCAGCTGAATAATGTGACTATGAAGAACAAGTATCCTTTGCCAAGGATAGATGATCTCTTTGATCATCTGAGGGATGCCAAGGTATTCTCCAAGATTGAAATCATATAAGGTTATCACCAGGTGAGGATCAAAGAAGAGGGCATTGACAAAAAAACATTCAAAACGAGGTATGACCATTATGAGTTCACAATGGTTCCATTTGGGTTGTCAAATGCACTAATTGTTTTCATGTGTTTACTGAATGATGTTTTTAGAGATTACTTATATGAGTTTGTCATTGTATTTTTGGATGACATAATTATTTACTCTAAGTCTAAAGAAGAGCATGAGCACCACTTGAGGATGGTGTTACAAGTATTGAGGGAGCATCAATTGTATGCAAAGTTAAGAAAATGCTCATTTTTACCAGAGGAAGATACATTATTTGGTCCATGTCATTTCAGAACAAGGGATAGAAGTGGATCCAGAAGAGATAAAATCCATTGAATAATGGCTAGTACCAAGGAATGTCTTTGAAGGGAGATCATTCATGGGACTTGCAGGGTATTATAGAAGATTCATTCAACTATTTTCAAATATTGCACACCCAATCACATCTTTACAAAAGAAGGGTGTAATATTTGAATGGAGTTATGATTGCGAAAGAAGATTTGAACACTTAAATTTTTTATTAACCAGTGCACCAATATTGAAGATTGTTAATCCCAATGAAGATTTCATTGTGTGCACTGATGCATGCAAAGAAGGGCTTGGACAAAGTTTTAGAGGTTGCATAATCAGATCAACATTATATGGAGATAAAGACAAAATTAGAACAAGGTAATGATCCAAGTGGATATCAATGGCCACCCACCTATTGCACTATCTCAAAGACCAGTTTCCATTTTGGTAGTTTTTCTATACTTCTTCGGGTTCTAAACTTTTGGGGCCATTTTGAGGCCCTAAACAACGTTTTTTGGGCACGACATACTCACAATGTAGGCTTTAGCCAAAGTGTGATGGAAACATGTGTATTCCTTAGATGGTTCTTTCCAACAATCTATCGTGTGCCTAAAATGAAGATTGTATGCAAAAGTTACGACCTCGAGAAGTTGATGTACCAACTTACCCCATTGGGGCCCACATGACTTTTGGAAATTCATCTCCTAGGGTTAGGTTTTTGGATGTTTAGGGTTTTATCATTTATGATTTATGTTAAAAAATCCTTTAGAGCGTCATTGTAATCATCTTCTTGTGAATGAACATAGCCGACACATCTCTTCTCAGAGATGAGCTACCACCATTCCAGCTAGCTTGTGTGTTTTTTCATTTTACAGTCTTTTGTATTTCAGACAGTCAATAATAGAATCTAAGATTTATTGTATTACTGTGTTCCTTGCCATATATTTGTGTATTTATTTATTTATTATATCTCTATTATATTTCCACCTTCATATAGTTCCCCAAAATAATCCAGATCAGTGGTATCAGAGTGGTCTTCTCCTTGTCGTTCTTAGTGCATGTCCCCAACGAGGTCAGGGTATAGAGAGTTGGGTCTTGAGATTATTTATCTTAAGGACAACCGTTCTCTCACGACCAAGAAAAATTCCATGGCGGAAGAAAATAGGGACGACAAGACATGAGATCCTTTCAAACTGTTGCTTGAGGAAACCCTTGTGTGATAGAGGAACGAGATGATGAATAATTTCACCCAGATCCTTTGATGGATGCTGAAAAAAATAGAGGCACCTTAAACCAACAAACACTTCGGAGGTGCGACTCCCTTCAAGGTATAAGTTAACTTTGATATTACTTTATTTGAAGGCCATATAGACACCGAACCTTTGGAAAAATGGTTAAATATGCTAGAGGGTTATTTCTCTGTCCACAAATTTTTCGGTGGTGAAAAGATCACCTTTGTGCTCCTTAAGGCCCTTCCCCATGTCAGATATTGGTGGCATAATTAGTGTGAGAAAAATGCATAGGATGAGTTTGTAATTTTTGGTCCAGGACCCACTTGGGCGACTTTTGTTGGTTCCCTCAAGGAACAATATTACTCTGTTGGAAGTTATGATGACTAGTAAATGAGATGGACCACACTATGCCAAGAAAGGGGGAAAACAGTGTCAGAGTTCACCAATAATTTCCATACATTGCGCACCAAGCTGGGTATCAAAGACTCTGAGTGACATCTGGTCCTAAAATACTGTGGGGCTTTGCACAGGTACATCCAAACCAAAATTGAGTTTTTGGACATCTTGTCATTGGGAGACACTTATCGATATGATGTCAAAATAGAGAAGAAGTTCAAGTAGCAGAACAAGTGGGAGTTCGGCTCTGTAAATCCACAAAAACAAAATTATGGTAAGAGTAGCCCTAACCCCCAGTCCAAAGGAAAAATCAAGGATGAGAAACCCTAGGATAACCATCCCAAGCCACCAACAAAGAAGGGTAATGGAAAGTCGAAGAAGGACACTGGAAAATGGTGCGAGTTCCACAAAATTCCTTGACACAATTATGATGAATGTCGCTCCAAACAATATTTATTGATTGAGGAAAAATATACAGGGTCATGTGTTGACTCAAACTTTGATTTAGAACCATAAAAGGGACGACGAATCATTGATGTAGAACCTAGTGTCACCATCACTACCACAAAATTGCAACTAGAGGAACTGGAGGATCCTGAAGGAGGGGAGCACCTTTTCCACTCACAGATGTGGGTGAAAGAAACCCTACTCCATTTCATTGTTGACAGTGGTATTTTAACACCCTGTTTCCCCCAGCTTGTAAATATAACTATAATGGCCAAGAGACCATGTCAAACTCCATATGTGTGAATGTTGATTTGATGTACCTTTTGAATGAAAGGTAAATGAATGTAAATATTTTTATTTACTAGAAAATGGATAGTGTTGCATGATTGCTAGAAGGGGCGTGTGCTTAGAAATACCATGAATTCTATACAAATAGATGGTGAAGGGGACTAGGAATGGTTGCGTTAACCTTCACCAAACCATTGATTACTGAATTTAATTGCTCAAGACCAGAACACGCCTCTAACCCATAAATGAATTATAGTGAGGATGGTAGGTGGAAGGACCTCCTCAAGAGATAATGAGGGGATAGGACATAACACCCATCTGTATGGCTTCCATACTTGACCACGGGCTGGGAATTCGGGCCACATGCAACCTTGCTAAAGGAGGTGAGAAAGGAAGGTGTGGTGGGCAGAGGGAGGTCGAAGGAGAGTGAAGAGATAGGAGGCGAATCTCTTGGGTTGAAGGAAGAATTGGAAATAAGCGTTATGGTCATAGGAAATGACGGGGAAGGTTATGATACAAGTTGATAAATGAGCTTGATCCTCCTTGCTTGGTATCATGTAAACCATTGCCAAGATATTGCGAGAGGAGAAGAGTAACCTCCGTGCCTACTGTTGTTGACCCAACAAAAAGGATTGTGTAGAAGAACATCATGGTCTAGCTCAAGGGTGGCTTGTGGTAAATCCGTTTGGAGTGACTGAGCCTATGGTTGGGTGGAAACATGCTCCCCTTCCAACTGTCACTTCACATTGTCTAGTTCTGATAAGTATTTTCCCTACTTTATTTGTTAAACTGGAATGATGGATGATTACTTGGACTTATGGATATGTGCATTTATAAATGTCTTCTGTGTGAAATGGATATGTCATGTATATGCTTTCATCCCCTTGTAAATTTACACCCCCAACTGATAGACTACATGCCCAATTTAACTCCGGAGGCTTCCCGGGGCATAAGCTGTTAAGATGGTCAAGATAGGAGATATTGTATCGACCCCAAACCATCCATCCGAAGAGGATACCTCTTCCAGAACCATTTGTCGTGTGACCGTAATTCCATACCCAAGTCCTTAACCCTTTTATGGTAAAGCTCGTGAGGGGTAGCGAAGTTAAAGTCTTGAAAAGAGAAGGTCTCTTTGTTTAGAGACGATTGGAATAGATCCATTCGAAAGGACCCACATGTCTGATGCCCAAGAACCTTGAACTAAGACTAAGGAAACCATGTTCAATTGACTGTGTAGCTCCGAAAGTCCGAGACTTTGGAGTAAGACTGACCTTACTAGCGTTACACAGACTGAAGGTGACTGAGAGACTCGGTCCCCTGTGATATTGACTGATGATAACTGGTTGTCTAAGTGGTTGGGTGGACCTATCTTACTAATTAAACCAAGGCCTGAAACCTTGAAGGCCAGAGCCACGGAGAAACCAACATGGTATATTGTGGGACCCTCCAGATCCTTACCCCAACCGTCGTCATATCGGGGACATGTGGCACTAGTCCCTCTACTTCGGAGGTTGGAAGCTTCAGAAGGTTAGAGGTTTTTTCTTAGCAATACTCCCGAACGTCGAAACCCCAAGGTAACCAGATCCATAGGTCTATAAGTCTACATGACCGGATCTCAACCGTGAGATCTAAGGAATGTAGAAGATTGTCAGCCCAAGGTGATGAGGTACAGTGACGCCATCCCTGGTGATGTCATTGTACCTCATCACCTTGGGCTGACAATCTTCTACATTCCTTAGATCTCACGATGGATTAAATATTAACAATCCACCTGCCACCTGGTTTTAGGTGCATCACCTACCCCATAGGACCCTTAGATCATGAAATGCATCACCCCAGGTGAGGGTACATGTCGCCCCTGATCCAACTATGTGTCTGTTTGCAAGTTTGGACTCTGGCGGAATCAGATTCAAGTGAGTCAAGAACTCCTGAAGCCTGAGACCCGAAGTCAATCTCAGTCATTGGATGTGACTAGAGTCTAGACCATCGATTTGATCCATGCCTGTCCGCGAGTTCGGACTTGGGTGAAATCAGAGTCAAGTGAGCCAAGAAATCCCAAAGCCCGAGACTTGAAGTCGATCTCAATCATTTGATGTGACCATAGTTTGGACCATCGATTCGATCCATGTCTATCTACGAGTTCATACTTCTGCGGAATCAGATTCAGATGATTCAAGAACACCCGAATCCTAAAGTCCCGACGTGCGCGAGGAACCTATTGAGTCAGACCCATGTGGAAGTTCCATGACCTCAACCAATGAACACTCGAGGAGCTAGAGAGAGGTGTATCTGTCAGTTCCGAGTTCGGTCCTGAGTATGGTAACCGTGACGAGAAAGCTCTGGACGAGAAAAATGAGATTTGAGACCTTGAATGAAGGTCTTGAGTTCTTAAGAAGAACAAAATTTCGACACCCCATCGTGGGTGTGTTACAAATTGGTATCAGAGCATGGTTACAACACTTGGCCTTCTTGGGCTCATGGACAAGTTGTGTAAAAACTACATTAAATGGATTTAAGGGCGACACCCTACCTTACTTCCTTCCTAAACGGTCTGGTTAAGTACTTATTACAGAAAAGAATGAAAGCTTCCTGCTGTATGTGTGTGTATTTAAGAAATATGAGTTATGTGTTGTTCATAAACTAATATATTGTTAACTAATAACAAGTGTTATGTCTTCACTCAAGTGGTCGGTCAGTTGGGGGAAAATGTAAGCATAAAGGATGGTAACGTGCCATGAAGTGGGGGATGGATCCCACAATAGAGACGAAGAATGTGACGAGAGGGGGACGATAGAGACTTATCTAGATCTAGCCAAGACTGTAAGGAGCCTCATGGATGAGTTACAGAGCTGGAAGGCCGAAAACAAGAGATTGATAAAAGACAAAGAGAAGAAAATGGAAATTAATGCAGTATTTCTCCAGATTTTATTCGACATACAGAGATAGTTGTAGCATGGACCTTCCACCAGTCATGTGGACCGATGATAGATGAAGAGGAGATGAAGTCCACCTGAGATACAAAAATGTGGTCCCATAAGTGGCCACACTAGGAGGAGAACCTCAAGGAAGGTCCAACTTGGAGACATGGGACACTCATCGGGAGAATCCTCTGGAAAGGAAACTGGTGACTCAAAAAGATATTCTAGTAGTAAAAATAGCTCACATTCCCAAAGGAAAAGGAAGAAATGAAATCATTCCAAAAGTCATGACCCTGAAGAGTTCAAGAAATCCAAACCACCCTCTTTCGATGGTGAGACTAAGAAAGGGGAAAAGGTAGAATCTTGGTTGCTCAGACTAAATAAGTACTTCAGATTCCATGATTTCTCTAAAAACTTTAAGGCTCGAATAACCACCTTCAACCTGAATGGAAAGGCTTCCATTTGGTGGGAATACCTTAAGAATGTGAAAGGAATCCATGAAGAGGACCTATATTGGAAATGGTTTGAGAAACACTTCAAGAAGAAGTATCTATAAAAAAAATATTTCGATGAGAAGACTAAAGATTTATATGAACTCAAGTTGGGACAACTCACCATAGAGGAATATGTCAGTAAATTCCTTGAGTTGATGAGGTATGTACCCTACATAAAAGACGAGAAGGGAAAAGTGAAATGATTTATCAGTGGGTTACCTCAGAACTACCAGAACAAGATTGAGTTTGATGAGCCAAAGACCTTACAAGACACTATCTTGAAGGCAAGGTATTGTTATGAACAATTCAGGCATTAGACAGAACCTCGCGAGGAATGGAAACGAAAGAATAGTTTAGGGTTCAAGAAGAAGGGGTTTAAATCCCCAAGATCTAAGAACTATAGGAAGGATTCAAGGATGAGCCTTCCTACCCAAAGTGTGCACCAGAAGGATTTCCCCTCCCAGACTGGAAATAAACCTTTTGGATCAACCCCAGGAAAGATCAACAACCCAAAGAAGGAACCCTTGAAATTTTGGGGTTGTGGAGAAGAACATCTATTGAGGGACTAACCGCACAGAAAATAGAACAGTAGGAGAGTTTACAACATCCAAGAAGCTATCACCATCAATGATGTGGCTAGGAGTATGCCATGAATTTATGCAGTCGTGGATAATGAACAAGCCGACCACCAAGCTTCAGTGGTGGATATGGAAGGTATGATCGCCAACCATCTAGTTTCTATTCTAATTGATCCTAGTTCGAACTTGAGTTATGTGGCCCCTCAGACTATTGATATGTGTAAATTGTAGCCACATAGACATGCTAAGCCATGGTTGGTACAACTAGCCACTGACACCAAAAGAAAAGTAGCGGAGGTCATACCAACTTGCCAATTCATTATGGATGGATTTCCCACCCAGGCTACCCTTAACATACTTTCCCTAGGATCTTATGATTTGTTGATTGGCATGGAATGGATAGTTGCATATAAAACTAAGTTAGACTATTACCATAAAAACTTAGAATGTGTAAATGAAGAAGGGAAAAAGATAACCCTCTGGGGAATCCAGAAGCCTGTCTCAGTGAGACGAATACCAACCCTTCAAATGAAGAAGTATTGCAAAAATGGATGTCCTCTATATGCAATATAGGTGTTGGAGAATATTGAGGATGATAGACCAAACCTAGAGGACCACCCCCTATTAAGGGAGCATAGAGATGTGTTTCTAGAAGAAGTATCGGGTTTACCCCCAAGAAGAGACATTGAATTCTCGATAGATATTGCACTAGGAGCGGTGCCAATGTCTAGGACACCCTATAGAATGAGTACACCCGAACTAGTTGAGCTCAAGCTATAACTAAAAGAAATGATGGATAAAGGCTACATTCAGCCCAATGTATCTCCATGGGGAGCACCCATCCTGTTTCTGAAGAAGAAATATGGCACACTCCATCTGTGCATAGATTTTAGACAACTCAATAAGGCAACCATAAAGAACAAGTACCCCTTACCAAGAATCGATGACTTGTTCGACCAATTAGGGGGTGCTTCCATTTTCTCAAAGATTGACTTGAGATTTGGATACCATCAAGTCCGAATCAAGGATGAAGACATCCACAAAACTGCCTTTAGGACAAGATATGGTCAGTATGAATTTGTGGTAGTACCATTTGGATTAACCAATGCCCCTACCACTTTTATGTGCTTGATGAACAATGTACTCAACAAATTCCTAGACAAATTTGTATTGGTTTTTATTGATGATATCTTAATCTACTCCAAGAATATAGAGGAGCATGAAGAACATCTTAGACTCATACTTCAAGTGCTAAGAGAGTATCGACTCTATGCTAAGTTTAGTAAGAGTGAATTTTTCCAAAAGCAAATACATTACTTGGTCCATGTTATATCTGAAGAAGGGGTGGTAGTAGACCCTGACAAGATTAGATCTATCATGGAATGGCCTAACCCAAAGGATATTTCAGATATCAAATCCTTTATGGGCTTAGCAAGATACTATAGGAGGTTTATAAAAGGATTTTCCAAGATTGGTTGTCCAATCACTTCCCTCCATAAGAAGGGGGTTAAAGTCATTTGGACATCGGAATGTGAAGACAGATTTCAGCCACTAAAATACCTTCTGACCCACGCACCCATGTTGAATATCACCGACCTCGATAATGATTTCCTCATGTGTACAGATTCCTGGAAGGAAGGACTTGGAGGAATCCTTATGCAAGAAGGACATGTGATTTTCTATGAGTCCAGAAAATCGAATGAGCACGAAATAAATTATGTTACCCACGATCTGGAGTTGGATTCCATAGTGTATGCTTTAAAAATGTGGAGGCATTACCTCCTAGGTAGGATATTTGTAATTATAACAGACTATTGCGGGTTGAGACACCTGTTCAATCAACCAAAAATCAATTCCAGGCAAGCTAGATGGATGGCTCTCCTCAGTGAGTTTGATTTCAAAATGAAACATATCAAAGGGAAGGAAAATAGGGTGGTTGATTCCCTTAGCAGAAGAATGAAAACGATTCACCTGGTAGCGGTGAGCACCTATGAAACAAATGTCATGGAAAGAGTCAGGAATGCACAAGAAACATATGCATTCTTCAAGACTGTGACATTGTACTTGAAGCAAGAACCCGCAGGGATAAAGTATAAAGGCTACCAGATGCGGGACAAAGGTCTGATGACTTACCGAAACAGATTGTATATCCCAAGTTGTGAAGACTTGAAGAGGTTCATAATGGACAAACTACACAAGAGACCATACACTGGTCATCCGGGTTATCAGAAAATGGTCACGACCACTAGGAAACAATTCTATTGGCCTGGATTGAAAAAGGACATAGCTGAATATTTAGCTAAATGTCTAGAATTCCAACAAGTTAAGGCAGAACAATGACACCCAACAGGGTTGTTTCAACCTCTACCAAGTTCGAAATGGAAATGGGAGACCATCTCCATGGATTTCATCACTGGATTACCAAAATCGACAGGAAAAATGATGCCATCATGGTAGTGGTGGACAAGTTGAGCAAGTCTGCTCACTTCATTCCCATCAAATCGAATTACAAGGAAATAGATATTGCCAATATATTCATGAAGGAGATCTTCATACTACATGGCATGCCTAAGGAAATTGTATTTGACAGAGACACAAAATTCACTTCAAGCTTTTGGAAATCCTTGATGGTTGGATTTGAAACAAAACTGTTGTTTAGCACAACCTATCACCCTCAAACCGATGGACAAACAGAAAGAGTAAACCAAATATTAGAATACATGCTAAGGATGCATGTAATGCATCAACCTAAGAAGTGGGAATACTACCTGCCACTAGTACAATTTTCCTACAACAACAATTATCAAGAATCACTGAAGATGAGCCCTTTCGAAGCTATCTATGGTAGACCATGCAAAACTCCAGTCAATTGGAGTAATCCCGTGAATAGAATTACAATCGGATCTGACATGTTGAAAGAAATGGAACAACAAGTGGTCTAGATAAAGCAAAGTCTAAAAATCGCTCAGGATAGACATAAAAGTTACGTCGACAGTAAGAGAACCCCCTGAGAATTCAAGATAGGAGACCATGTGTATCTCAGGGTTAGACCCAAGAAGATTTCCTTGAGAATGGGAGCTTGTGCCAAGATGACACCACGGTATTTTGGACCCTTTGAAGTTTTAGATAGAGTGGGACTTGAAGCCTATAGGCTAGCACTCCCTCCCACAATAAAGGCACATAATGTTTTCCATGTTTCATTGTTGAAGAAATATGTACATGATTCTAATCATATAATTGACTGGTCTGTGATCCAGGTGGAACCGAAGGGAGAATTCCTGCCAGAACCTCAATCCATACTAGACAGGAAGGAAACCCCACTCAGGAACCGAACCATTGCACATGTCAAGGTGTAGTGGAAACACTTTGGCCCAGATGAGGCCACGTGAGTAATGGAAGATACCATGAGACATGCATATTCATTTTTGTTCACTCCTATATATAAAAAACACGTTGATAGATATAACATCGAGGACAATGTTCCTTTAAGGGGGAGGGAATTGTAACACCCTATTTCCCTCATCTTGTAAATATAACTATAATGGCCAAGAGACTATAGAAAACTCCATATGTGTGAATGTTGATTTGATGGACCTTTTGAATGAAAGGTAAATGAATGCAAATCTTGTTATTTACTAGAAAATGGATATTGTTGCATGATTTTTGGAAGGGGGGCGTACTTAGAAAGGCCACAAATGCTATACAAAGATATGGTGAAGGGGACCAGGAATGGTTGCGTTAACCTTCACCAAACCAATACTTACTGGATTTAATTTGTCAAGACCAGAACATTCCTTTGAACCATAAATGAATTATAGTCAGGCTGGTAGGTAGGAGGACCTCCTTAAGAGTTAATGAGGGGATGGGGCATAACACCCATATGTAAGGCTTCTATACTTGACCGCGGGATGAGAATTCTGGCCACACACAACCTTGCTGAAGGAGGTGAGAAAGGAAGGTGTGGTGGGCAGAAGGAGGCCGACGGAGAGTGCAGAGATGAGAGGTGAATTGCTCGAGTTCAAGGAAGAACTGGAAATAAGCGTTATGGTCATAGGAAATGGTGGGGAAGGTTATGATACAAGTTGATAAATGAGGCCAGTCCTCCTTTCTTGGTATCATGTAAACCATTGCAAAGAGACTGCGGGAGGAGAGTAACCTCTGTCCCTACTGTTGTTGAGCCAACAAAAAGGATTGTGTAGTAGAGCATCGTGGTCTAGCTCGGGGGTGGCTAGTGGTAAATTTGTTTGGAGTGACTGAGCCTACAATTGGGTGGAAACGGGCACCCCTTCCAGCAGTTGATTCACATTTTCTGGTTCTGATAAGTATTTTCCCTTCTTTATTTTTTAAAATGGAATGATGGATGATTACTTGGACTTATACATATGTGCATTTATAAATGTCTTCTGTGTGAAATGGCTATGTCATGTATATGATTTCATCCCCTTGTAAATTTACACTTCCAACTGATAGACTGCATGCCCAGTTTAACTCTGGAGGCTTCCCGAGGCATAAATTGTTAAGATGGTCAAGATAGGAGATATCGTGTCGACTTGAAACCATCCGTCCGAAGAGGATACCTCTTTCAGACCCCTTTTTCGTGCGACCGTAATGACAAACCCAAGTCCTTCACACTTTAATGGTAAAGCTCAAGAGGGGTAGCAAAGTTAAAGCCTTGAAAAGAGAAGGTCTCTTCATTTAGAGACAATCAAAAGAGATCCGTTTGAAAGGACCCACATGACCGATGCCCAGGAACCTTGAAATAAGCCTAAGGAAACTATGTTCTCTTGTCTTCGTAGCTCTAGAAGTCCGAGACTTCGAAGTAAGACCGACCTTACTAGCCTTACATGGACTGAAGGTGACCGAGAGACTCGGTCTCCCGTGATATTGACCGACAATAGGTGGTTGTATAAGTGGTTGGGTTGACCTATATTGCCAATTAAACCGAGGCCCAAAACCATGAAGGCTGGAGCCACGGAAAACTCAACACCGTAGATCGTGGGACCCTATGGATCCTTAACCCAATTGTCGTCATATCAGGGATGCATGGCACTAGTCCCTCTACTTTGGAGGTTGGATGCTTCGAAAGGTTATAGGAGTTTTCTTAGAAATACACTCGAACACCAAAACCCCGAGGTAACCAGAACCGTAGATCTATAGGTCCATGTGACCGGATCTCAACCGTGAGATCTGAGGAATGTAGAATATTGTCAGCCCAAGTGATGAGGTACAATGATTTCATCCCTGGTGACTTCGATCAAATCTTAACGATCCACGTGCCACCTGGTTTTAGGTGCATCACCTACCCCATAAGACCCTTAGATCGTGACATGCATCACCCCGATTGAGGGTACGTGTCGCCCCTAATCCAACTACATGTTTGTCTGCAAGTTTGGACTTCGGTAAAATCATAGTCAAGTGAGTCAAGAACTCCTGAAGCCTGAGGCCCAAAGTCAATCTCATCCATTGGCTGTGACTAGAGTCTGGACCATCGATTCGATCCGTGCCTGTCCGCGAGTTTGAACTTCAGCGGAATTAGAGTCAAGTGAGCCAAGAACTCCCAAAGACCGAGACTTGAAGTCAATATTAGCTGTTGGATGTGACCAGAGTTTGGACCATCGATTCGATCCATGTCTATCTGTGAGTTTAGACTTCGACCGAATCAGAGTCATATGATTCAAGAACACCCGAATCCCAAAGTCCCAATGCGTGTGAGGAACCTATTGAGTCAGACCCACATGGGAGTTCCACAACCTCGACCAATGAACACCCGAGGAGATGGAGAGAGGTGTATCTGCCATTTTTGAGTTTGGTATTGAGTATGGTAACCGTGGTGGGAAATCCCTCGATGAGAAAAATGGGATTTGAGACCCCAAATGGTGGTCTTGAGTTCTTAAGAAGAACGAAATTTTGACGCCCCATCGTGGGTGTGTTATAGGTATCCTTAAGAATTTGATATTAGCATAGGTTGTCAAGAGGTTGAACCTAAAAACAATGGTGCATCCTCAACCATACACCATTGGTTGGCTCAACCAGGGATGGGACATCCGTGTCAACCAACAATGTCATCTGCACTACGAAATCAAACCCTTCAAAGACAAGGTATTATGTGATATTCCCCTCCTTGAAGTTTGTGATTATTTTTTAGGACAACCATATATGTGGAAGCGTCATGGTGTTTATGAATCTAGGCCTCGTAGTTTCATTATTACTTTGGGAGATCAACTTTACAGGGTACCCGAGGCAGTCCCAAACACTACGATCTCTTTGATATCCACAAAGCAGTGTAGAAAGGTGGTCTCTTAGACCGAGATATTTTTCCTCTGTATGGTTCGATTGGAAGGTCATTGAAACTGCCAAAACCTCTACACAGGGTCTCTCTACACAACAACAATAGGTGGAAATAATAGTAGAGGAGTACAAATATATATTCGCCTCGCCTACTGAGGTGCCCGTGCACTGTCAGGTAAATCACTCCATTGATTTGACACCTGGTGCTCTTCTTCCTAATTTACTTGTATAAAATCATTTTGTTATGGAGAATGAAGAAATCAAACACCAGATCCAAGAGCTAATTCTGAAGGGCCACATCATACTAAGATCCTCTCCTTGCCGAATTCCAATTGTTTTTGTATAGAAGAAGGACGGGACATGGCGACTTTGTATTGATTACATATCCTTGAACAACATCACAGTCAAGAACTGGTACCCAGTTCCCTAGATTGATAATCTTCTCGATCAAGTAAAGGGAGCCAAGTTTTTCAGTAAGATTGATCTGAAGTCAGGATACCACGACGTGCCGATTGAGAAAACTAATGTGTGGAGGACAAACTTCAATTCTAAAGAAGGCCTCTTTGAGTGGTTGGTCATGCCTTTCAACTTGAATAATTCCCTAACCACATTCATGTGGATTATGGATGATATATTACATCCATTCACAAAATCAGTTGTGGTTTTATATTTGGATGACATCCTCATCTTCAACATAACTTGGGAGGAACATTTAGAGCATATTCAACAGGTATTGGGAACCCTACAAAAAAACAAGTTTTATGCCATTTTGGAGAAGTGTTCCTTTGGCATGCAGAGAATCAAATACTTGGGATACATCATGGATGATCATGGTGTACATGTGGATCCAACTAAGATCCAAGTCATTCGTGATTGTCCAGCCTCGAAGACAATGACCACGCTCTGCATCTTCTTGGGCCTCACCAACTTTTATCAGCAATTTGTGTTGGGGCTCTCTCATATCGCTTGGGCCCTAAGATAGATGACCAAGGGTGGCATGAAGGCCAAATTTGTGTGGTCCATGCCCTAACAGAAAGAATTAAAGGATTTAAAATTTTTCCTTTGCTCAACACCAGTCCTCATTCTTCCAGATCTGCAACAACCATTTGAGATTGAGACAAATGCTTCAGATTATGCTATTAGTGCAGTCGTCACTCAACATGGGAATCCGACAACTTATCACAATGAAACTCTATTTGATGTTGTTTTCATATGTCACACCTACGAGAAAGAGATGTACTCCATTGTGAAGTAATGTCGACAGTGGAAGCATTACATTTTGGGGAAGGAAATGATCATCCACATTGATTACAATCCTCTACAATTCATGTAGACACAAGGAAAGTTACATAATGACCACCATTAGAAGTGGTCCACGTACGTGCATCAATTCCACTTGAATATCAAGTACAAGAAGGGTAGCACCAACCATGTCACGAATTTCCTCAGTCGTCCCCCAATGGAAGCACTAACTACAATTCTTAACTCCTATGGACATGAGACATTTGGATGGACAGAATTATACAATAATGACTCTAACTTCACTACTGCCTATTAGACATTGAGTGCAGGAAAAATAGTTCCCAACTTTCATCTATAGGATGGATTGTTATTCCATCCGATCCATCTTTGTGATCCTTCAAGTGAGTGTGCCAAGATTATCTGGGAATATCATTACATCTGGGAAGCGGGAAATTTTGGTGTAGAAAATACAGTGGAAGTACTGCAAAAGAATTTTTATTGGCCAAATATTTGACAAGATGTTCACAAGTACACCAGATCTTGCACTACCTGTGCCATTTCCAATCCCACCATCAAGAAAAAGGGGCTATACAACCCTCTCCCTACTCAAAATAGGCCTTGGGAATCCATATCCATGAACTACATGTCTAGTCTTCCTTCAACTGAGCATGGAAATGACCGTGTCTTTGTGGTCATTGATCGATTTTCTAAGATGGTAATTTTGGCACCTTGCAAGAAGAGCATCACAATCGAGGCACTAAGATCTTCTTCACAAATGTTTGTGTTCATTTTGGGCTCCCAAAAAATATTATATCTGATTGAGATAGTAGGTTCCTGAGCACTTTAGGTCCATCATATGGTTGATGATGGATACCAAGCTGACCAAATCGATTGCTTTCCACCCATAGACTGACGGACAAACAAACGTAGTCAACATGATGATTGCTCATATCTTGAGGATGTATAATTTGAAACATCCATGCACATGAGATGAAATCCTTCCTTATGTTGAACATAGCTACAATATAACCCTCCACAACTCTATTGGCCACAAGCCTTTTCATGTGTGCTTGGGGTTTCAACCATTGCCCCCCATTAATGTAGCTATGCCCATTGTAGCTGCATAGGAAGATTCCTCCCATGTTTAGATGGAGGCTGATTGGGAATCCAATTTTTTTGAGCACATCCAACACATCCAAAAACAAGTTCATAGTATTGTGCAGAAAGCCAATGCCAAGTGCAAGCAACACCAATATCAACATCGGGTACCACACAAATTTAAGGTGGGAGATATGGTCTGGTTGAATTTTCAGAAAGAGCGCCTCACAGGACCCCATAGGAATTTGTGACCACTTTGATACAAGATTTACACCATCACCAAGGATATGGATACAAATGATTTTGAATTAAGTATTCCTCCTTTCCTTGGCTTGCACCCGATATTTAATGTAGAACTCCTCTGACCATATTTTCCACCTCTCCTAAACACTTCGATGCAGTCGAATAGTTGTCCCCTACATAACTCAATGCTTCCTGCATTGAACAAGTGAAAATTTATTGGGTCATGGACACCAATATAAAGGACACCCATCGATAGACTATCAAACTCCATCGGGTCGTCAAGCATGGCAATTTCTTCATAAGGGAAAGTGGCTCACTCGGAGTTAGATTCATCGGAAGTTTCCTCATCTGATGCATAGAATTGACACAATGGAGACCATTGCTTCCTAATGGAGGAGGAATAATCCAGGTGGATATCGGTGGCCACCCATCTATTCCACTGGCTCAAAGACCAGTTTCCATTTTGGCAGTTTTTCTACAGTTTTTCGGGTCCTAAATGTCTGGGGCCGTTTTGAGGCGCTACACAATGTTTTTTGGGCATGGCATAGTCACATTATTACAATTTATCAGAGTGTGATGGAAACACATGTATTCCTTTTATATTTATTTCCAATGAGCTATCATGCACCTAAAACGAAGATCATATGCAAAAGTTACGACACCTGGAAGTTGATGTACTAATTTACCCCATCGGGGCCCACATGACTTTTGGCGCTTCATCTCCTAGGGTTATGTTTTTGGATATTTAGAGTTTTTTCATTTATTCTTTATGTTAAAAAGGAATTTGGAGCCTCATTGTAATAAGCTTCCTGTGAATGAGCGTAGCCGACACATCTCTTCTCAAAGATAAGCTACCACCATTCTAGCTAGCTTGTGTGTTTTTTCATTTTACAGTCTTTTGTATTTCAGACAGTCAGTAATAGAATCTAAGATTTAATGTATTACTGTGTTCCTTGCCATATATATGTGTATTTCTTTGTTGTATCTCTGTTATATTTCTACCTTCATATCATTCTCCAAAATAATGCATTTGTTGTAGAAAATTGAAGACTAAATGTTGAAAGAGGATGGAATCCTCATGTACAAGGGAAGAGTTTATGTGCCAAACCTTTAGGAGTTTAAAAGTTTGGTATTAAGAGAGATGCATAATGTGCCTTATGATGGGCACCTAGGTTACCAAAAGACAATTGCAACTGTCAAGAGATAACATTATTGGTTAGGTACAAAGAAGGAAGTGGCTGATTATATAGCTCGATGTTTGGAGAGTCAAAAAGTCAAGGCTGAGCACAAACACCCAGCTGGTTTACTACAACCATTTCCCATTCTTGAGTGGAAATGGGAAGTGGTAACAATGGATTTCATCACTAAGCTACCTAGAATAAACAAGCAACATGATTCCATCATGGTGGTGGTGGATAAACTTACAAAGGCTACCCATTTTATTCTAGTGAAGCTAACTCATAGGGAAACCATCATTAATGATATTTATATGAGAGAAATTTCTAGGTTACATGGTGTGCCTAAGACAATTGTGTCTGAAAAAGATCCCAAGTTTACATCAAAATTTTGGAAGGGATTCTTGAAAGGATTTGGGACAAATCTGAACTTTAGCACAACCTATCATCTAGAGTGAGATGGACAAACAAAGAGGGTCAATCAGGTGATTGAATATATGCTAAGGATGTATGTGATGGATAAAAATTAAAAATAGGAAGACTACCTTCAATTGGTAGAGTTTGATTATAATAATGGGTATCAAACATCCTTAAAGATGACCCCATTTGAGGCACTTTATGGCAGAAGTTACAACACACCAGTGAGCAGGGAAAACCCAACAGATAGAGCGGTGGTTGGGACAAAATTGCTCAGGGAAATGGAGGAACAAATGGTGAATATTAAGTAGAATTTGGTTGCCCAAGATAGGCATAAAAGTTATGCAGATAAGGGAAGAACTTACAAAGAGTTTAAAGTGGGTGACCATGTGTTGTTTAAAGTGACGACCAAGAGGAGTTTCTTGAAGTTGGGGAACTATTCGAAGCTGGCAACACATTTTGTGGGCCATTTGAAATCCTGGAGAGGATTGGTCTTGTTGCATACTTTCTTGCACTACCTATATCCATGTGCATTCATAATGTATTCCATGTATCTTTTCTTAAAAAGTATGTACCTAATGATAATCATATAATTTATTGGAATGTGATTCAGGTGGAGAAAGAAGGAGACTTACGAGTACATCCAATGTACATATTAGATTGGAACATCAAGCAACTCCGAAATAGAGTTGTAGGGATAGTAAATGTCCAATGGATTTGTTTTGGTCCTAAGGATGTGACTTGGGACCACGAAGATGCTATGCGGGAAGAGTACCCACATATTTTTGAAGAATCTTGAAGCTTTGATTGTATATTTGTATATAATGCATTGAGGAAAATGCATAAATAAGGGGGAGGGGAATGGAATACCCATAGGACGAACCCCAGTTGTAATGTACATATAGGTTGGTGAGACAATATAATTTGGGCCATAATTCCTTTGTATATATGTTTTGAGGCTGAGTGCAAGTGTGATTAGGATGGAGAGCCTAGATGCTAAAAGACTAGTGAGCCTAACATTGTAAAATTGTAATAAAAAATAATGATATTAATAAAATACATCACTTTTGCAGACCAACCAGACAAAAGGGATGGGGGGATAAACTCCACTAGAAAGGGAAATGGGGCTTAGCCAAGGGGGCTTAATCCCAAGGAAATATTATAATAATAATTCCTAAAGTCAAATGTCATGGGATATGATTTTATCCTAAGTTCCTAAGAGTGAGTAACATATCATGAAGTGTATCACATGTAGTTATTAACTTGAGAAGTGTCAAGTTAAAGGCATGCAAATATGTTGTTGAGAACTCAGTGTAATTCTCATCTTTCCCATTCATTCCTACCATCATCCTCTCATGTTGGCTCTTCCACCTACCTTCCATAACTTTACTTTGGAGCTATTTTGAGGAGAAACCTGAGATAATTGAACTGAAGAGGAAGGTTTTCAGGCCTTTTTGTTGTTCAAGAGGTGGGTTGTTAGGCCCATAATAATTTCTCTTCAGGTGAGAGAATTTCTCGGAATTAACTTTCCCAAGGTGCCAAGCTGCAGTTACAAGGCTCTGAGACTTCCCGTTCGACCTATTTTTGAAGCCCCAAAAGGGAAGTGGGGTAGCCAAAGGACTATTGTTACAAGGGAAAAACTCTCTATGGCCAAGGGTAAAGCACAAAAGACATGTATGATTGCAGAAATCAACTCAATTCTAACATATTCTATATAGACTAATGTGCAATATAAGAAAGAGGCCTACCTCGATTAAACGTTTGATGATGTTCCATCATTGAGAACTTTGACCCAAAGCTTTATACCTACAAGAAGTTCTTAACAAACAAGCAGAGCAAGTGCATAGTGATGATACAAAAGGGGTTAACACATTAGATAGCATAATCCATTAATAAACATTACAAACACACCCATGGATAATAATCATATATTTGCAAGATATCAATAGGATGAGAAAGGAGTATTTATATTAATAATTGATCAGCATAAGTGACAACATTACAGACTTCCATGTTGGCACGGTTCGAAACCAAGAAACCAAGTTCCTTCCAATTGGGTCTCCACCACTTCAATCCTCCACCAAAGACAAGCTCATAGGAAATAGGCAATGAGGTCCTCTCAATAATAGGGAAATATCTTGGGGGATGAACACTGTGTTCAGACTTGAGGGACAAAGGGATGCAGACTCAATATGAAGTAATTTCTCCAGAGTAACTTTGCTCTCAAAGTTGAATGCTTTCTCCTCTTTTTCATAGCTCAAAATTGTGCTCTTATAGCCTTTAGAATGCAACTGAAGGGCTGAGTCGGAACGTTTCCAGTATATGGAAGGCCAAGGATTAGAGATCTTCTATCGTGACATGGAAACCTGACCTCATTTTGTATTTTCTGGCACAAATCCCGATGTATGCGGGTTGTAGTGGAGCAACCAGTGTATACGCATCTTGCATAATTGATAGGGAGCGTATATGTGGAAAAATGTATATTTTTAGCTCTGGAGTCATCAAAAAGGGATGATAAGTATGCATAGGGAAATGGAAAAGGCCCTCTGTGCAAGATATCAATGGTGAGGAAAATCTTTCTATAATAGATGCCCCCTAATGTGTGAGATCAGAGGAGTATCTACGATGGCCGAAATAAAATATGAATAACCCAGAAGTGGAGTGGTAGAGAACCAGTTAGACAAACTTGATTACCCATTACATTATGTATTGACTTTGCATACATGGCTGTGAAGAATACGATGCAGATCCATGTGGAAAATATACCAAACAAGTGTTCATGGCCATGAATAAGAAAATACAAATGCGGTTACATGCCAAAAGATGTCATAGTCACGAACAAGGCCCAGTGAAACTAGTCTCAAAATCACTCTGAAGATATCTGTATACCATGAAGTACAATCTGTTCTCCCATGATCAATGAAGTCAAATAGGTACTAGTCCAATGAAGGGGAAGCAACAACTCAGGAAAGATGATTCCACATAGTGATGTCTTCAAGTCTTCTATACTATCCACCAAAGATGCAAGTATACATCATGTGAATAAAGGAGTTGAGGTCGAACACGATGAGACATCGTTTGATTACTGGTCATTGAGGTATACCGTTAACAAATGTAAGACAACCTACCAATAATGAAAGTAGGTATCAAGGCACCGAGTACATTCCTACAAGTGTGAAAAAGGACTCGATGTCAAACACTTGAGAAATCCATTGATCAAGAGACATTGATGTATTCCCATCTGTCAATGGTGAGAGAGCCTGACACTAATGACTGCAAGCCTCAAGGTACTCATAAAACTCTAGGTCCTGTATCCAGAAGAAATGAGCTGAATTCGATGGAAAGAGACCCGCTGAAAGGAGAGCATTGAGGCATCTCTCATCAGTCAGCACGAGGAACAAAGCAGGAGCTTCATGAGTTGGTGGAGATCAGACGAAGAACATGTTCCCAAACCAATGACCCTGTCTGTCTTTCACGTGTGCCAAATGCAAGAGGTACACGAAAAAGACCCTTTGAATAGAAGCCAATGATGAAAAATTGCTGACAAAGGCGAGGAAACCACCAATAAGGCTAATGGCATCCAAGACACTGCACGAATCCCAAAGTGTGAATAGATGTATTACCATCGAACACAAGGGAAACCACCCAGTCAATGACCAATGATGAAGTGTCGATTGCTGGGTTCAAGGTGACCTCCCAATGATGAAAGTAGAGCTAGGGTGCATGATAAGACCAAAGTATCATGTGATTCTGAGACAAACTGAGGGTATGGTCGACATGCAAAGTCAAGATTTTTGAGGAGTGGCCGAAACAGGTTGATAGACTTCCTTTGAATAGGAGCATGAGACATATGGTGGAATCGGACAACATAGAATTAATGATGTTACAATTAGATGCAGGAGGCATCAATAACGTTCTCTATGGGGACTGGAAGAGTAACCAGTCGGTAGAGAAAACTCTGTAGCGAGATCAACTTACAATATAGAAAATGACTACTGTCAATTACAATATAGTACTCCCTTCCCACCTGTATTTTTTTGTTTTTTCATAACAAATGAATGTTATGATACAAAGGAGGGAACGAGTGTTGCAAGTAAGAAAAACTAGTTCCAGTAGTGGAACGTACCTATGCTTAATGCAAGAAAATTCATGAGGGAGATGGACACTCAGAGTGATGTTCCCTCCAGGGTATAGGGTGTCAAATTGTGAAGGATATAAACAAGGCTTTTCTTGGTTGAGGATGCAAACTTCTTAGGCAACGGTTTATAACGCAAAGCGAGAACTGGCTAAAGGCTCAATACTGCAAGCGAGGGAATGAGATGCAATCACAACTTAACGCCAAAAAAATGTCCTTTTTTATATATTTTAGTCTACTTGGTGTGAAAAAGGGGTAAACTTGTGCCAAATAGACGTCTTTTCAAATCCAATTTATGAGTGTGGAAAAGACAAGTTCACTCGGCAATCTTTTCTATTTTTGATAGCGAGTCGGAAAAGAACTTAACTAAGACTCATGACCTTTCAAGTCCAACTTTAATGAGTGTGAAAGGGACAAATCACTCGATGATATTTTCATTTTTTAGACGAGTCGAAAAAGAGATTAACAAAGACTCATTTTTCGGTTTTAATCAACGTGTAAAGGGGGAGGCCAAGGCTCCTATCCTGACCTTCTACAGAAAGTCAGTACCTTGCGGATAGCTGACAAGAGCTCGGGAAAACCCAAGGCTTTCCAAGTCAAGGAGGAGAAGGTGCTAATGGAGGATATAGTCTCTGTGATGGTTCGAATAATGTCTCTTAATGGAAAAGACATAAGTGGGGGAATGGGATGTCCCATCAGGTCATCCCAATCGAAAGGACCCTCATTGGGACTTGGAGGGAGAGCATTCGGGGAAAGAATAAATCTCTCTCATTCAGAAGGGTGAGGATTTGAAATGTTGATGATATGACTGATAGGTGCATCATTCTCTTCAGGGAGAGTAGGGTTGACCAGATATTTCATTGGTGTGGCCAATTCTTCAATTATAGGCTAAAGAGGATGCACAGTAACGGGGGCAGGAGACGCTTCACCCTTAAAAAAGGGGGTGAGGTCGGGAGAAGATTGCGTCGGTGGAACCACCGAGATGATCTAGGGAGAAGTGGTGTGAAGAGAAACCATGGATGCCTCAGAATCTGAAGGGCTCTTGGGTGAGCCCCACGCTTCTGGTATCTCTTTAGTAATCAGACACAAATGAGTAAGGTGAATTCCTTCGCAAGTCCTACAAAAGAATTTAGATTTACGTCTAAGGCATCTAGGCTTCTCGATGTAACTAGCAGGGGAAAGAGAGTTGTCTCCCATATGATGAACAGAGGAAGGAGATGTGACATGGCTATGATTCAAGGAAAAAATAATGGTGCCCCCAACATAATTGGTAGAGGTTGGGGGAAAGCTGTCGACATAGTTGGTAGAAAAATTTGACACATCTCCAACGTGACTGGAAGAGGTTGGTGATGGAGCACCAGTATGAGTGATAGTGATTGGGCTGGTGATAGATGGTGGCATTTGATTCCACGGTCCGGGGAAATATTGATTTTGAAAAATTGCAAGCCAGGCAGGATCATTGTATACCTTTTGCTCTAGCCCAGAAAGGTGTTGGTTCATGCCAAAATGGTTCGAAGAGATTTGGATGGGCATCGTCACTGAGGTATGTGAAGAGACCGAGGTAGGGTAAGGATTATTCGAGTGAGGATATATGTTTCCCCCTTGTGAAGGGGTCCCATTAGGAGGGTATCCCAAACTGTAAAATTGATTCTCTCCATATGAAAGACTTGGTGGTAATTGAGGACCTATCATAGAAAAGGTGTTCAAAGGAACTGACATGGTGGATGAAAGATACATGGGTGGGGGGCAATAAGTGGGATAGGCACCCATCTGATTATTGGCTCCTGAAAGAGCATAGCTAGTATTGGATCCATAGGGGGGAAGGTTCCAACCTCCCATGGGGACACAACTCATATCAAATGAAGCAATAGCCATCAGAGCCACGGTGCCCCTGGGTCCAATGCTAGGATTCATATATGTGGGCCAGGGAGAGGGTTACACGGGGGAAGGCATACCAACAGAAAAATGGCTAGGGACCCAAGGTGCAGACTGAGCATTGTAGTTCTACATACCATTTTAAAAAATGGAAGGGTCCATCCCCATGAAATTAACAGGTATCATGGGGTGGGTAGCAGTGAATGAGGGAGCAAAAGAAACTCCATTGTCGATAATGACGAAACCCAAAATAGATGCCTAAGGTCGACTAGTAGTCAAAGAGAATACCAAAATTCAAATGGACAATATGCATGCAAACATGCTAAAGTGGCTGAGTGGCCTCCCTCACTAAAGAAGGTATGTCTTGTCAAAGAGGGATCTGATACCCCCTACTAAATTTTGGAGGTAAGATAATCAATTATAAGGGCCCTTGTAGGCTTAACAACCAGTCGGTCAGATCCCCCCAGAGAGGTAATCCTCCATAAAGGCTGTGTGTTGTCTAACCCCTATCTGACTCAGGATACAAGCAGTTTAACCCTTGCAAGTAACCTATGAGATACCTAAATCAAGCAACTAATAAACCACTATATAACCGATGCACATGCAAGTAGTAGTAAGTCTGGATCACCGTATGGGCAGGGTAGCAAAGCCTAAAACCTTGAAAGCACTGCCTCTCACAAAGGTATGGGTACTAGCAAGATCCCCAAATACGAATAAATCCACATAAATATCTTTGATGGTAGGTGAGTATACAGGGGTTATCCCTTCAACTAACTTCGCGTGACCTCGTAATTAACTCCGGTGTGAGTGGAGCCTCCTGATATTACCAATTATATAATGGAATTCTCAACTCCCTGTCTTAGACACATATGTTGATTTAATTGCCTTGGGGAAGTTTACCCACAAAATCCTATTCCAAGGCGCTAAACCCTATGCTAGTTTGTGCACCCTAAAAATAAAATCGTGACTAATCAACTTTAGTTTTAAAGCGTAAATTTTATTGGCCGTGGTTACTCAAAAAGGTATGGAAGTGAAACTCATGGTGTTGTGACTCTGCAAGGAAATAAATATGGATATAATGCAAAGTCTATCTTTAACTTTTAATGAATGATATGATAATAAGAACAGTGCAGTTTTCAATTTCAACTCTACAATTCAGAAGTAAAATGCAATCTCTCACTAAATGCGCTAAGCTAATGATAAAGATTCCAAGATGAAAATGCCAACCAATGCAAAATGCCTATTTTTTTGTATTTTCAATATACTAAAAATAAAATGCACGGACCGATGAGCAACCTGATATATAAATTCTACTGTGTATAAAAACAATAACTCGAGTAGAATACCAAGAAACTACGCAAACAACCCAGAGAACAAGGACAAATAAAAAAAGTAAAACAAAGAGAAAGACTCCACCCAAAAATTCAACTCCAAACAAGTTTCTTGTCATCCTAGATGATCTCAACAGACACTATAGAGACCTAAGAAGGCTCAACAATCTTCAAATCCCACCCAACAATCACTAAACCAAGCAAACAAGCAAGGGGAAGTGGTATACGCTACTGTTCAGGAGAACAAAGCGTATATACGCTTCTTGCAGTGAGACAACAAGCGTGTATACGTGACTATCAAGGAAAAAAGAATGTATATGCTTTAAAACAAGGCCAGGCAAGGGAAAAAGGCTGAAAACTCAGACTCAGAGTGAACATAACATGTCAAGCACTGATACAACAAGAAACACAAAGGAAAAAAGAGCAATGTAAGAAGAAAAATTACTTCAACCCTTAGAAGGAAGACCTCTCCCCAGTGGAGTCGCCATTTATGATACAAGGGAAAAACTCTCTATGGCCAAGGGTAAACCACAACAGACATGTATCACTGCAGAAATCAACTCAATTCCAACATATGCTATATAGACTAATGTGCAATATAAGAAAGAGGCCTACCTCAATCCAACGTTTGATGATGTTCCACCATTGGGCACTTTGACCCAAAGCTTTATACCTACAAGAAGTTCTTAACAAACAAGAAGAGCAAGTACATAGTGATGATACAAAAGGGGTTAGCACATTAGATAGCACAATCCATTAATAACCATTACAAACATGCCCATGGATAATAATCATATATTTGCAAGATATCAATAGGACGGGAAAGGAGTATTTCTATTAATAATTGATCAATAGAAGTGACAACATTATAGACTTTCGTGTCGGCACGGTTCGAAACCAAGAAACCAAGTTCCTTCCAACTGGGTCTCCACCACTTCAATCCTCCACCAAAGGCAAGCTCATAGGAAAGAGGTAATGAGGTCCTCTCAACGATAGGGAAAGAGTTTGGGGCTTGAACACTGTGTTCAGACTTGAGGGACAAAGGGATGCAGAATCAATATGAAGTAATTTCTCTAGAGTAACTTTGCTCTCAAAGTTGAATGCTTTCTCCTCTTTTCCATAGCTCAAAATTGTGCTCTTATAGCCTTCAGAATGCAACTGAAGGGCTGAGTCAGAACGTTTCCAGTATATGGAAGGCCAAGGATAAGAGATCTTCTGTCATGACATGGAAACCTGACCTCATTTTGTATTTTCTGGCACAAATCCCGATGTACGTGGGCTGTAGTGGAGCAGCCAGCGTATATGCATCTTGCATAATTGATAAGGAGTGTATATGTGGAAAAATGTATATTTTTAGCTTTGAATTCATCAAAAAGGGATGATAAGTCTACATAGGGAAATGGAAAAAGGCCCTACTTAGCCTGGCTTAAGAATCCTTTTCCCTAGTGGAGTCTTATCCCCAGGTTGGGGGTGACCTGCTACTGAGATTTTATGAACAACGTATTTTATGGCTGGGAGGAATCTTTGAGGTCTACACGTAGTTGGTGATTTTGCATAAAAAGATAAGTGTCTTCTATGTATTTTATTTAATTTATGTGTGATTAAATGTATATTCTATTATGGGTTTTTCCTTTATTATTATGCATATTTATATTTGTTATGGGCTATGTAATTTTGTGCATATGAAAATTTTATTTTATTTTAATTATTGGTGTCAAAGTTGGCAATTTTATGGGGCATTGCCCAACTTGGGTTTGGGAATTCTACTACATGGTATCAAAGCAATTTTTTTGTTGATTTACTAGTAGTGGGGATGCTACAATGTGGTAATGGGACTCAACTAGGTGGTTGGGTACGTTACAATGTGGTATCAGAGTTATATTTGTCGCGTTTGTAGTAGTGAGGATGCTACAATGACTAAGGCTCACAATTTCTACATACAAAAGATTCTAGGGAAACAACAAAATTCTGGTGCTCATATGTGCTTCTTAACCTATCTAGCACTAAATATACCCAATCTTCTTTAGGATATAATTCAATTTGTAAATTGTTGTGGATATTCCACTGGAACACTTCATCACAAAAAATCTGATAAATAAAACTCAAATTTACACTATGTAGGTTAAATTCCTTTAGGTTCCAGAATATTTAGTTATTGATTTTTTGCTTATGCATGAAATATATAAAATGTGGAAAATAGAAAACAATAAAATACAATCACACACTATCCACAAAACAACACAAATAGTTTCTCCAGGAAACCCTTACGGGAGAAAACCCAACTAGAAGGGGAGGCTACTCTTCTCTCTTTTCTCTGGTATGGAAATAATGCAAGTACAAAGGAGAAGGACATATATACAAAGTTATTTGAGATCTGTGGCCTTTTAGGCTACTACAAAACATTAACCCCCTATGTTATTCTCTCTAATTTCTCACTCCCAGTTTTTATGCTCTGCTATGGAACACAATACAATAACATAGAATAGAACCCCTTCTCCTCCTAGTAGCCTAGTATTGAACATAGTCCAATGGCCATCTAGAGTTAGGGTATTGACTTCCTCAAACCTCAATTAGTGATAAGGTTTGCACCTTATAGAATGTTCTATAAAATCCACTATGTGGATATCCCCACACATTTAAGTAATTGGGGATAACATGGCATTCACTTGCACCATGGCGATCAATATGGTAGGTCAACTTGTGAGAGACATAAATTTTGCATACAAAATCCAAACAAGGCGATTATTGCACCGTTGGAAAGGTATCGGTGTTTAAAATATAGAATATAGTAAGTTTTGTACCATAAAAACGTGTTATTTGATGCCTCAAAATGGATCTGGTACATTTCAAATGTTTTTTTGGACCCAAATTTCCAAATTTGGACCAGTCGCCAAAATGGTCCTGCAAGCTGATTCCTCCAAATTTTCCACCCAAAAAGTACTGAGATATATGGAAAATAATATAATAATCCAATATGGATCATGCCTCCCCATTTAGGGAGGATTTTGGTCCCCAAAATATTTACTGAATGAGGTGAGGAAATTTTTCCTCTACCTTCTCCCTGGAGTACCACTTTTCTTTGCATGGAAGTTCTCCTTTCAACCCAATCTGACAAAGGTCATGTTGCCTCTGTATTATAGTTTTAGAACTCTTTTTAAAAAATGTTTCCTCTACCAACTCTCCCTGAGCATCTGGTGCCAATTCCTCTATGGACGGTAGTACCTGCTCCTTCTCCTAATCCAACATGGAAGGCTCATAGAGTTTGAGAGTCTCCACATTCACTATTGAGTAAATGCGCATGTATGGGGGTAGAATGAGTCCATAGGAATTATCTCCCACCTTTTCCACTACCTAAAAAGAACCATACCGCAAAGCCTTGATATTCTTACCAGGACCCTGTATTCTTTTCTTATTCAACTATAACCATACTTTGTCTCCCACTCTTAATATTCTCTATTTTCTGTGTTGGTCATGTCTAGCCTTGTACTTTTCTTGTTAGTTCTTCAACATCTCATGTACTTGCGAATGGATCTTCTTGATACTCACAACAATTTTTTCGGCTTGTAATGCATATCCTATGAGGTCCTCCCTCACTCCTCCATGCTGTCCATATACAACATCCAAGGGCGAAGGTGGAAAGTATCCAAAACAATTTTCAAAAGGTGACTTACCAGTAGAAGTGTGGACTGCTCTATTATAAGAGTGTTTTATGTAAATCAAATTTTCATCCCAGGTATTGAAATGTTTCTAATTGTAACCCCTCAAAAGCTGCACCAAAGTCTAGTTGAATACTTATATCTTCCCATCTGTCTATGGATGGAATGGTGTAGATGTCTTCAATTTAGTACCCATATTCTCCCACAATGTATTCCAAAATACACTGAGAAATATGGTATCCCTATCTGAGATGATTCTCCTTGGTATCCTAAAGTTTTACAAGGAAAATATCTCTTTGGCTAGGAAAAAAACACAACATATGGAACAACACCCATACATCAACTGTAATCTCAAGTATGTTATATAAATGAAATGCTAACAAGAGAAGGATATAAGCCTACCTCATCCAGGCATCTGAAGAAGACCATCGTTGAGCACACAATCCAAAGATTTACACCTACAACTTGTCTTCAAAAACGAAGATATGCAATCACATAGTAATGATATATAATGGTATCATATAAATAAGCATGATCCATATTTTCATCATATAAATAAAGAAATATAAATATTTGCATCATATCAATTGGACGAGAAAAGAGTATTTCTATTAATGTAATCAACATAAGTACATAGGTAACAAACTTATGTAACGACACATATCAAAACCGAGAAACTAAGCCCCTCCAGTTGGGCCTCCACCACTTCAATCCTCCACAAAGGAAAGCTCACATGTAGGAGTCAATGAAGTTCTCCATCACAAGATAGGAAGAGATTGGGGGCTGAACACAAGAAGTTCAGACTTTCAAGGACCAAGAATGCAGACTCAATTGAGGTGAAATTTTTCCAGAGTATCTTTGCTCTCAATATGATGATGATTTCTGTATATTCAAGGCTTGGATATGGCTCAATTTATATCCTCCAAATGGAATTGAAGGGTCGAGTCAGAGTGTTTCCAATATATGGAAGGTCAATGATCATGGATATTGTGAAATGGCATAGAAACCCAACACATTTTTTTATTTTTTGAGAGCCAAACCTAATGTATGCAGACTGTAATGGAGCATCCCGCATACGTATGTGAGATGTATAACTGGGAGGTCACGTACATGTACAAAAGTGTGTCTTTTTAGCTTTGGAATGATCAAAAAAAGGGGGAAATGAAGTCTATAGAGGGAGATGGAAGGCCATCAAATAAAGATGCATGGAGTGTGAAAAAATATTCTATAACATATGCCTCCTAATGTGTGAGGTTAGAGAAGTATCTACGATGGCCGAAATGAATTATAATTCCCATAAGTGGACTAATGAAGACTCACTTGGAAGTACTAGTTACTCATGAGAATATTACAATTCATAATGAATTTGTACACATGGCTTCCAATCTGAATTACACTGCAGATCCATGTGGATATATATCAAATAGTTGTTCATGGACATGAATAGGAAATACAAAGTGTACATATTCCATAGGCTGTCATAGTCACGAACAATAAACAATGGAGTCCAGTCTCATAATCAACCGGCGATATCTGTATACAATGGAGTACAATCTGATCTTCCATGATCACTGAATTCATATAGCTACTGGTCCAATGAAATACAACAACAAATATGGGGTGATGCTACTGTAAATTGGAGGTATTCTACACTATCCGCCAAAGGTGCAAGTCTACATTATGTGAATAGAGGAGTGGAAGTCGAATACAATGAGACTTCTTTGATTACTGGTCATTAAGGTGTTGAGGAAAAGAGATGGAATCCCTCCTCACAACATTTTTTCAAATCTTTCCTGGATAAGACAATATAGGCGGGATTATCACCCTAATTTATAGCCTTATTGCAAGTTCAATTAACCTTCAAGCTATTAAACTTAAAGACCAATTGTTGTTTTTATCATTTATCAAATACAAACTGAAATAAAGAAGTTTGATTTTTTAAGTAATAATTTATGAACAAGAAGAAAAATCACATAATCTGATAGAATTAAGAAAGACCAAGAGAGTTTCAAAACCATCAATGATTTTATTCATTCATTATGTAACAACCAATACACTTCACATACTTTCAAAGTATGGACCATATGAAAGTATAGAAGCCTAGGGTAACACACACATAGGCCATTGATGCCTTCAAATAATACCAAGAATGATGTAAAGATAATCCAGCAACCACATCTTACACTCTATTATGACTCTGCACAAGAATCCTAATTAGCACTAAGAAATTAATACAGAAACCAAAAAAATTCTGCAGACTATCAAACTGACAATCAACTTGGAAGCATATCATAATTCAATACTCCTTGGTCCTAGATTTTTGTCACCTTCGATAGACCCTGCTATCAAAAGAAGTGTCTCAGCTTAGAAATCAGAGATGAATGAAGTAGTAATGAAATATCACTTGGAAGTAAGAGAAAATCTTATAAGTTCAATGTGTTCCTTCCCCCTACTTTTGTCCAGCTTGCCTCCTTTTAATATCTCCAAGGTAGTTGAATCACTCAACCAATTTTAGTTAATTCATTAACTAACAATCAATTAGTTAATAGAAGAGATGTGAAGTAAGTTAATAAATAATAATAATAATATAATAAGGTTTCTAAATAAAACTAATAAATGGGGACTCCCTAATTCACTTTAATGAATTAATAAACCATTTCATCCTTGTATCTTCCACCTTAAATGCATGACATATCAATATTGCCACATCATACAATCCATGTCATTGTCATGCATAAGATGAAATAATCATAAGGACCCCCTTGTCACTCCTTGTGGAAATTATTCAATTTATCAAAATCTATCCATTTCATAATTTTTTCCAAACATGAAGCATATAAAATATAAGGCTGTCCAAAAATTATATGTTGTCCAAAAATAAAGTGCAAACAAGTCCATATACAAGTGCCAAATAAATCAATAAAACTGATCATGAGAAACCATATTTATTGTGAGAGGTTTCCCCTCTCTTGCTATGAATTCTCTCATCCCTTTCATTTCTTCCAATTGATGAATCTGCCTTAGTAGTTTTCTAATCATTCTCTTGCATATGGGAAGTGACTGAACGAGAATATTCTTGTGATGATTTTGACTTGGCTGCTTCTACTTTCTCTTCCTCATGGTTACCTTCAAGCTCAATGATTTTGGCCTTATGATGGGCATGCGAGGCTTGGGATTGAGGCTGCAAATTCTGATGTGAAGGAGGTGGTGGTGGTAATGAACTAGTGGGCCAAGCATGAAAAGGAGGCTATTGTAGGTTATCAATTTTTGGCCATCCTTGTGAATGTATGGGAGGAGGGTGCACAATATCTTGCCAGACATCTCGTTCTAGCACAACTAAAGGAGTGGAATTATGATTTGGAACTGGTATGATAATGCTTGGGCGTGGTTTCTTAGGAATAGGTGGAGGTCTGTAAGCTTGTTTTCCATCCAAGTTGAGGAACCCTGTTTGAAACAATTGATCAAAATATCCTGAATCTGCATCAAAGTGTATAGAGAACCTTAATATTTTGTTACCCCTTTTCCATGGACTCGATCCTCTACCTCTGTTATTAATATTCCTTCTATGACTTCCTTTGCTAAAAAATCTCATTCTAACACACATTCACAAATATCATAACCGCAACATGACTAATCCATCATCTAAAATTTTGCAAAACAATAGTTTAGAACTAGATCTATACATAACAATACATATGCAGGCAATCAATATGCATTCCACATTCCAGAACTAGTAATTACTCAAAACATGGATTTACAGGGATCTTGGTATTCCATGATCAGGTTTGTAATGAGTGGAAAATGGTAAGTATGACTAGGAATTGCAATATGGATTGTTCATTTACCATGACTAGTTCCATCAAATCATTATCATCAACATTTTTTTGGGTATGAAATAGAGAAGAGATCAAACAAATTGAACACTCCCTTCTCAACTTATATAATTTTTCCATGAAACACTTCTATAATAATTTAAGCATGGGAATGAAACACGTATTTGGGTCAATGAACAAGGATTGTAATGGATGGAAAATGTTAAGTATGACAGGAAAATAAAATGGACATGCTTACATTACAATTAACTCCATCATCATTCATCTCTTATAATTCCAACAAGCAGAATTATAGTCATCATACAACCATAGTGTTCAATAAATAAAGTCGATCTATACTTATTAATCTCTCATTCCATAACCAAATTATTCATTTTGAAAACATAGTTGAAAATTTTCTCACAACACTTCTGTCATCGCTCACATTGTTCACAAAATATTCACTGTCACGTTCTAGGCATTATTCATTATTTACAAATGATTAAAATTCACTTTTAGTCCCTATAAAACACCAATTTATGTCCTTAATCAACCAATATATATTAATTCCAACCATCGAATGTGAAACTTCAAGTAAAAAAAGTCATCCAAATATTAATTAAAACACTTCTTCTATCTGTATTTCAAATGATTGATTTCATTATTTATTACTCGAATGATAATGCCATTCAATCAAACCCTGAATCAAATCAAGCGTTTATTTTCAAAGGGATGAAAAACATGTATAAGGCATCGATGATATCAATCGATGTCACGATGTCGTGCCTGTGTTGTGGTCACAGGTCACAAAATCGAATATGAGGATGGGTGAGCAACCTTAAGCATATTGAATAACAATGGAGAATAATTTGACTCCAAACTCTAATGACATCATTTGTTAAATGATTCGAATCGATAGTTTAAAATAATATTCCACCATGAAAAAGGTGTGAGGACTTTGAAGGAGTTCAAATATTTATTGCAACAACATACGCTACCAAAATCCTAACCATTAACCATGAGAGGCCCAACGAGTCACTTTTAAAAAAATGATTTTAGATTGTGGTATGACCTTCAACCAAATTCAATCATAATACACAGAGGCAAAGATGTCTCTTTTATTTTATTTGTTTCCTATCTTCAGGATGCGACCCAATCAACGAAAATAGTCAAGTCGACAAGGGTTTTACAGGGTTATTGTTGTCGTGCAACAAAATGTTGATGTGAAGAGGGATTTGACCCAAAAAACAATTTCTTCAGGCTTGGCTCGACTACAATGTACATGTGATTAAAAACCAAAGAAACAATTGTTTTAACATAGGGCTGCATGATACTTTTATTTCAAGAAAGAAACAACACAGAGTCTGCATGTAACCATTTTACATGCAACACTAAAATACCAAATACCCATTAGTGCTAGACTCTGCCATTTTAATGCGCTATAGACAACCGCAAACCAATCAATCAATATGTTAAATGAGAAATAAACAACCATAACTATGGGAATCAATGAATGAAATCATCCACCATACCATTCAAGCTTTTATGCATGCATATCTACTAAAACCAGGAGAATAAAAAATTCATTTTCCTTTAAAACAGAGCATGAAAGCATAGAATGTCAAGAACAACATGTAGTTACAGAGCCAGGAATAAACTATTAAGAAAAAAACACATTAGATGAAGGAGAATCAAAACCCTAGTACCTGGTGTTGTGTTGGTTAAAAGGCGCCTTCGAGCGGTTGCTGTAGTTACCATAACTCAACTTCTTCCAAATCACTAACAAATGAACTGAATTCCAAAACCCAAAGTGGTAACTCAAACAACAAGTTCGTGCATTAACTGCTGGTCACATCGTGCTGGGGTGATGACCAGCATTAATCACTTTCTAAACCCATGGAAATCCACATCAAAACCTCAAGCAACCAATGGTTTCCAAGTAAGCACCAACTCATACAGGATCACATGTTACCAATACAACCACCTACCACATTAACCATCATCGACAATATAACAATTTCCAACATATATTATAAAGATAACGTGGGTAGTATTCCTACAAGGTGTCCCACATGTATTCGAAACTTCAACATCAAATAATATATGAACTCCCAATACTTTATAACCATAATTAATATCGTCAAAAATGAAATTCAATTCTTATAAGATATATATGTTGGATCATTCCGATACACCATGTAATATATGTGCGTTGAGTGGATAATATCCCATATGTGTTAAAACTTTCAAATTTTTTCCAAATACAAATATTTAAGTTACCACAATCATAACAACAAAGTCGACACTACCATGTCCTTGTAATATATATATATATATATATATATATATATATATATATATATATATATATATATATATATGTGCATATGTATACAAGACACCTCTTTTCTTTCTTTTTACAAGTCACATTCATATGTCTAAAACTCAACATCTTAGTAAGCGAATACTATGTCAACACATTTATTAAAATGAGAACCCTTTTACCATTTGAAACAACAACCATGAAACTTTTCGTTTGAAGATGATTTTTCCTAAAATTTGTACTTAAAATCAAAAAATCAATTCCCAAAGAGGAGTTTTAATTTCCATTTGAAACCACAACTGTTATCACTTATTAGCGCTGGGAATTAAAACCAAAATAATCATCATGCAGGTGATCCGTAAGCATCAAAGACAACCATCAACAACATATAATTTAAGTGACTTCTCCTTCAAAGGGGATCTTCTAGGTTATTTATTTGAATGACACTATAGGGGGTCCCACTTATAGTTTATTTAGTATATATATAAATTTTAAAAAAAAGTGTATGCCTTGCAATTCTTTGCAGGAAGGTGACTCTTTGAATATTTTGAGAGTCAACACTGGTGACTCCATAGGGAAGGCAATCTAACATTGGCTTGAACTCAACTTTTTGATTTTGTAGACAGATAAATGTTTCTGTTATGTACTCAAAATTTTAATTTTTTCTCTGGTATTCTCTTTCAAATTAGGGTGGAGGAAGGCAAAAAGGGAAAATATGAAAGAGGGGAAAGCTTTAGCACTCAAGTTTAAGAAAAGTGGTCATAGATGCATCACAATACAAGGATGCAGACCACAAGTGATTTCTTTCTTTCTGTTTCGACTACTTATCAGTACTTAAGCATACTTTTGCAAAAAAGGCAGAACTATGGTTGTACATGACTTATCCAAATCAGGTTGAAGCAAAAATTCAACAAAACTGAGGGTAAAGCAATAAAGCTACAGTCAAATTGAAAATAAAGCTACAATCAAAACTAAAGAAAGACTTGAAATTGAAGCAACAATACTGAAGAAAATAAAATGTAGAAAAATAAAACAATTGTACAACTTGAACTGATATTTACATGAAACGTTGATTCAAAAAATGTAATAGTCATTCAGGCTCAACATAATGTTTCAAATGCGAGCCATTATTCGTGAAAGAGAATAAATTCCCTTCAAATTCTTTTAACATGTAGGTGTTATTTCCAACTACTAGAGTGATTTTGTATGGACTCGGCCAAAGATTTTGGAATTTAGAATTCTTGCCTTTATCTGCATGTGTAGAGTCCCAGAAGAGGACTTTGTCATTAAGCTTAAACTTGACATATTTGGCACTCTTATCAAAGTTCTTCTTAACTATGTGCTTCCTTTTCTTTTAATTTCCCAATGCATGGTTTCTTTGTTCTTCTAAATCTAGTAGAGCATTCATCCTTTGGGAAACATCAGTGGAATTTAACTCCTTAGCCTACATTTCTAAACAAAGGGAAGTAAGTTGAAGTTCAACATGAATTAAAAATTCTTGAACATATAAGAGTGAGAAAGGGGTATGGAAAATACTGTTTTTGGCGGTTGTGTGATCAATCCACAATGCGTATGTGAGAAGAGTATGCCATTGATGGGTATTATAATCAATAATCCTTTTTAGGATCTTGACCAGGTTTTTGTTGGTTGACTTAGATTTCCCATTTCCCTGAGTGTAATAGGTGGGTGAGGTGAAGTGATTGACTCCAAATTTACTCAGAAACTGATCAAAATTTACATAAATAAATGTTGATCCATTATCTGAGATCATTTCGAGCGGAAGACCAAAGTGTGCGAAGATATTAGATTCTAAGAAGTTGATAACCTGCTCACCCTATGCATTTTTAAGAGAGACAACTTCAGGCCACTTGGTAAAGTAATCTATTGTTTTCAATATATATACATGTCCTATAGAAGATGGAGGATTGATAGGGCCGATAAAGTATAATCCCCATTTATTAAATGAGAAATTAGGTAAGACTAGTTGTAAAGGCATAGATGAAAACTGTTCCTTGCCAGAAAAATTTTGAGTTTTTTCACAAGCCCAAACGAACTTGAAAGAATACTGAAACATCAAGGGCCAAAAATAACCACCCCTAATGATTTTGAAATAAGTGGCCTTTGCTACGAAATGGCCACCAATATGGAGGTTACAATCTACTGATTCATGAAATTCATTTAAAATTTTTTGGGCTACCTTATCATCAACACATCTTAGTAGTAACCCATCAACAAATCTATGAAAAAGGATGTTTCCTAAGATGAGGTACTTTGGGGATATCAAGAACAACCTTCTACACTAATGTGAATATAAATGACTTGGGAAATTATGATGCAAAATATAATAGATGATATCCTTGTACCAAGGATGATCAACCTAACTAATATAAGGAGTTTCCAAGTAAAATAGAGCCAACAAAGCATTCTCATCTTCCTTAAGAGAATCACCTGGTTCAGGGTGTTGAGCCAAGTGAAAAGATAGATTATGTCCCTTAATAGTTGTGGTTGTGGTGATCGTTAAATTGTGTTCCTGGATCTTGGCAAGCCAATGCACAAGTTTTCCTGAAAGATGAGTCTATGTAAGCAAAAATTTGACTACAGGAAAAGGGACTCTTACCTGCATTTTCTTGCCGAAAATGAAATGCATGAACTTTCCTATATCTTTTACCAAGGAGAAAGTGTGTTTTTCAATTAGAGTATACTTCACTCATCATTTGATAAAATTTGACTCATATAGGCTATAAGATTTCTTGATTTTGGTCATTTGTTTGCAAAAGGATGGAAGAAATTGCCTCTTTTGTGGCATTGGTATAAATGATGAAGTCTTGATTAAAACAAGGCTTGGCTAAAACTGGTGTAGAGTTTATTGATTTCTTGATTGTTGTAAAAACCTTTTCTACCTCATCAATCCAAGAGAAGGTTCTATCCTACTTCAAAAAGTTATGAATGGGCTTAACCATAACATGGTAGTCAGGAACAAACCTCCTAACAAAGTTAATGGTGCCCATGAAAGATTGAACACTTTGTTTAGAGGTAGGGGCAGGGAGGTTCATAATTGCGTAAAATCTCTCAGGGTCAATACTAATACCACAATCAGAAAAAATATGATCAATGCGTTTTCCTTGAGTAACTTCAAAAATAGACTTAGAAGGATTCAATGGCATACTAAATTTTCTGCAACGCAGAAAGACTTTCCTAAGATGACCAAAATGATCTGACCGGTTTTTAGAATAAATAGTTAAGTCATCAAGATAGAACTGAATTATCGTACCGATTGAATTATCGAAAGTTATTTTCATAGCTATATGGAACATTTCACCTGCATTAGACAAGCCAAAAGGCATGCGTTCATAAGAAAAGGTTCCCCATATAGTGGTGAATGTGGTTTTGTATTTATCATACCTCTTGAATCTAATTTGATTATACCCAGAAAAACCTTCAAGTAGGGATATTATTTGAGACCTGACTACCTGTTGCAGGGTAATATCTATGGTAGGAAGTGGAAAATTATCTTTAACACTAGCTCTATTTAAAGTACGAAAGTCAACACATAACCTGATCTCACTAGTTTTCTTTCGTACGTGAACCATATTTAATACCCATTCATAATACTTTACTGGGAAGATGATTTGATATTTTAGTAATTTTTCAACTTCCTTTTTGATAGTAGCTTTAAGGGCAAGGTTTACAGGCCTTTTTCTCTACCTTACTAGTTTTTCCCCTTCCTTGATAGGAATGGAGTTCTGGATGATGTTGGGATGAAAACCAAAATGATCCTCATATGACCAAGAAACAACATCCTTGAATTCACAAAATAAGTCCATGAATTTTCCTTTTTCTTATTGTGAACACTGGACTCCTATTTTAAGAATCTTGGTATCATCTGAGGTTCCAATTTTCATGGAGACAATGTCTCCAAGTTTCCTTTTTGATTCCTCTTCTACAACATTTTATTTTTTACCAACATCACTCATTGAAAATGAACTCTCAAGAGGAGTTAATCCCTTCAGAAACTTATCATCTTCAATAGAAATCACTTCCTTAGGCTTAAGAGGTTCATTCTATAATAAAACACAAATATCTTCATCATTTAGGAAAACCCGCCATGATTCAACATTGTACGTATATGTGGACGATATAAAGACTTAAAGTGCAATCAAGTCACTGCAGTAATAGCTTTCGAGTAGGAGAAGAAGAAACAACTTCGAACCTGTCAGCCATTGTGTTGAGCTCCCTTTTTATGTGAGTGATGTTGAAAGATAACATATTTGAAATCAATGCCCTAACGACTTGAGTGTACCTTTTCATCAACTTGTTATTAGGATTATAAATTTTTATAACAAGATTGACTACAAGCTCAGAATCACCAACTACGGTAACATGACCACAACCTAGATTATAAGCATTCTCGATACCTAATAGTAGGGATTCAAGCTCAACAACGTTGTTGGTGCAAGCAAATTCTAACCTAAAGTGGAAGTTGTAAAATTTTCCTATAGATGAGTAGAGGATAATACCAGCTCCATTTCCCTGACTAGATCATGCACCACCAAAGTGCATATGCCACATTCCATCATCATAGTCAAACTTTTCACATGACACGTCATCTTCTTCTGTGAAATTAGAGTAGACACACATGCTCTCCTCAACATAATTGACATTTAGCTGAGGAACTTTCTCAATGTAAGGTGAGATATGCCATTCTATGAGAAAAATGATGTTTTTTCCAACCTTAGGGATAGATAGATTTGACCCATCTAAATACAAGTAGCCACCTCTTAGGGATTTTCAATCCCTCCCCAAAATAATTGAGTAGTTGCTGACATGCATATCGATAACTTGAATGTTAAGGGTGGCACGTATCTATGGATGTGCACAAAGTACTAAAGTTACATCTTTGATCTATGACCAATCATGGATTGTTGTTGATTATTATAAGAGAGCATGATTCTCGCACTTTCATTTGTACATTCCATAATGATCTTTGACATGACACTTGGGCCTAAGCCACCATCAATGAGGCAACAATGGGCTATTTTGTTTAAAAATATTTATAGAAATGTAGAAAGGGGGGTTTACAGATCTCCTAAAGTTATTTAAACCTATCCTATTTACATGAGACTTCTCTTCATTGTGATCTTACGTCATATTGACTATGTTGGAAATTTTACCTTCCATGAAATCTCTAAGATAATGTCGTTGTTCTGGTACAATTACCATATCCAAAAGAGTGGCATCAGATTTATGTGAGCCAATTGATTTGAAATGTTAGATTTTAAGAAGGAGCAATGACTTGATGATCGATAGAATGGTGAGCAGCTTGTGAGCCTGTATTTTGAGAGGATGTGCTAGGGGCATAAGTAGTCTTGGAAGAATAATCTTTTCACTTATTGTCATATAATTTATTTCTGGTATTAACTACCATAACATCATCCAGAGGGGCCCAATCTAAGAAAACAATGGTAGTATCTGGTTTTTTTCCAAAAATTCGATCCCTCACATTTTTCTTGACTTCACAAGTTCTTTCATCGTGATGTTCTTCGCAAAAGTTACACCACATTCTGGGAAATATGGCCTTTGGTTGAGAATTATTTCTCACTAATTTTTTAGTAGTAGCCTGGGTGGAACCCTCGAAGGTGGAAGTAGAAACAATTCCCTTCCTTTCAAATGAAATCATGCGATTATTAATATCTTGCATAAGATTCAAAACAATAGACATATCAATTTGCTTGGCATAGTCCTCCTTAGAAAGACCAATTCTGTCTAGTTTCTCTTCATACTCCAAACAAGTCTGAAGGGTAGATCTGATATTATCAACGACTTTGTCTTCCAATATGTGATGATAAGAAGAGGGTAAGGTGCGGCAGTAATGAATGAACATGACTTGATTTTGAGTTCTGATTAGTTCATGTATTTGATTATATAACTTGGTGAAGCGAAGATTGAAAGCCTTAATGGCTTCACCTTTGTTATAGGTAATGTTATTGTACTCCTTCAACCAATCGACTAGACTCTTGGGTTGTTCAAAAGTGGACTTGAACCAATAGACCAACTCCTCCCATGTGGAGAAGATTTTCGGAGGAAAATCAAAGAAGTCAACAATAGATTTTCCTTCTAGAGAATTCACAAGTAAATACATACAAGTATCATTTTCATTAACACCAATGTTATGAAAGGAATTCAAAAAATCAATCAAATGTTCTTCTATGGAGATAGTGTCATTTCTCGAGAACTTAGGAAAATGATCTTTGAACTTTGGCAAAGGATTGGTTGCGGGCACAAGATTCAAGGGAGAAGAAACATGCCACAGAGTGGTAGTAGCACATTCATCAAATTAAAATAAGCCATATTTCTTAATGAACTTGGTTGGATTTGTGGTAGATTGGATAGGAACAACATGGCTATATATACTTTCGATTGAGGTCGAGGCATAAGGTTGTGAAGAATATGAAATACTAGTTCCACCTCTAGAACCACTGCTTCCTGTTCCACTACTAGTGCTAGAAATTTTGAAGAAGTAAGGAAGTGGAGAGGAAGAGGAACTAGCCGAATCAAACAAAGACTAATGACGCTTAGGTTGTTGTCTTTGGAGGACGAATTTTCTTCTTCCTACTTCAAGAATGAGAGGAAATTCAGGCGATTGACCTCGTATTCATCGATATATATGAGGGGAAGAGGACATAATATGTGATAATGTTGGGGTTCATAGAGAACTTGTCTCCTTTGGTCATCCAAATCTTGCTGGAGATGAAATTCAACAATAATAACTTCCTAGTATCGGTGTAACTCAACCCTAGTACGAGAATGTCTAAGGATTTATTCAAATAAGGTAAATGAGATACTTTTCTGATGGACAGGGTCTTCAGGAATGTTAGGTTGATCAGGGGTAGGCATGGTCATTACAAGAAACTAATGATGAGGATGGTTTCTAATCATCCTTTGATGGGCATCCCACTGTTCCCTAATTCGAGCCTCTTCAGAAACAATTTCCCAAGAACGATTCAGTTCAGCATGACTATTGTAAGTCTCAAGAATAAGATTGTACAAGGTAAGGGTAATGCTGGTTTGATCCTATAGACCATTAGGTAGGTTGGGATATCTTTGAGTGGGTACATTCATGAGTAAAGAGAGAAATATGAACAAAAATATACAAGCTATAAACAAACAACAAACATAAATTAAAGCAATAAATATAAACAATAAATTTACAAGTGTACAAAAAAGACAAACCAAGGAAATGAAAATGGAGTCTTTCATCCTCAATATGGTTTCCAAATCAAATGTTGAGGAAAAGAGATGGAATCCATCCTCACAACATTTTTTCGAATCTTTCTTGGCTAAGACAAGATAGGTGGGATTATCACCCTAATTTATAGCCTTATTGCAAGTTCAATTAACCTTCAAGCTACTAAAATTAAACACCAATTTCTATTTTTATCATTTATCAAATGCAAACTAAAATAAAGAAGTTTGAATTTTTAAATAATAATTTCTAAACAACAAGAAGCAAAATCACATAATCTGATAGAATTAAGAAATACCAAGAGAGTTGCAAAACCATCAATGATTTTATTCATTCATTCTGTAACAACCAATACACTTCACATACTTTCAAAGTATAGACCAGATGAAAGTCTAGAAGCCTAGGGTAACACACATATATGCCATTGGTGCCTTCAAATCAGACCAAGAATGATGTAAATATAAGCCAACAACCACAACTTGCACTCTATTATGAATCTACACAAGAATCCTAATTAGCAATGGGAAATTATTCCAGAAACCAAAAGAAGTCTGCAGAATATCAAACAAACAATCAACCTGGAAGCATATCAAAATTCAATGCTCCTTGGTCCTATATTTTCGTCACCTTCAATAGACCCTGCTATCACAAGAAGTGTCTTAGCTTAGAAATCAAAGATGAATGAAGTAGTAATGAAATATCACTTGGAAGTAAGAAAAAATCTTATTAGAGCAATGTGTTCCTCCCCCTACTTTTGTACAACTTGCCTCCTTTTAATATATCCAAGGTAGTTGAATCACTCAACCACTTTTAGTTAACTCATTAACTAAAAATTAGTTAGTTAATATGAGAGCTGTGAAGTAAGTTAATAAATAATAATAATAATATGATAAGGGTACTAAAAAAAACTAATAAGTGGGGACCCCTAATCCACTTTAATGAATTAATAAATCATTTCATCCTTGTATCTTCCACCTTAAATGCATGACATATCAATCTTTCCACATCATACAATCCATGTCATTATCACGCATAATATGAAATAATCATAAGATCCCCCTTGTTGCTCCATTTGGAAATTATTCAATTTATCAAAATCTATCCATTTCATAAATTTGTCCAAACATGAAGCATATAAAATATAAGGTTGTCCAAAAATGATATTTTGTACAAAAATAAAGTGTAAACAAGTCCATATACAATTTCCAAAGAAATCAATCAAACTAATCACGAGAAACCATATTTACCGTGAGAGGCTGCCCCTCTCTTGCTATGACTACTCTCAACCCTTTCATTTCTTCCAATTGATGAATACGCCTTAGAATATTTTTGATGATTCTCTTGCATATGGGAAGTGATTGAATGAGAACATTCTTTTGATGATTTTGACTTGGCTGCTGCTACTTTCTCTTCCTCGGGGTTTCCTTCAAGGTCAGTGATTTTGGCCTTATGATGGGCATGCGAGGCTTGGGATTGAGGCTGCAAATTTTGATGTGAAGGAGGTGGTGGTGGAAATGAACCAGTGGGCCAAGCATGAAATGGAGGCTACTATAGGTTATCAATTTTTGGCCATCCTTGTGAGTGTATGGGAAGAGGGTGCACAATATCTTGCCAGCCATCTCGTTCTGGCACAACTAAAGGAGTGGAATTATGATTTTTAATTGGTATGCTAATGCTTGGGTGTGGTTTCTCAGGAATAAGAGGAGGTCTGTAAACTTGTTATCCAACCAAGTTGAGGAACCCTGTTTGCAACAATTGATTAAACTCTTTCTAATCTACATCAAAGTGTATAGAGAACCTTAATCTTTTGTTACCCATTTTACAGGGACTCAATCCTCTGCCTCTATTATTAATCCTCCTACTATGATTTCCTCTACTAAAAAACCTCATTCTAACACACATTCAAATATATCATAACCAGAGCATGACTAATCCATCATCCAAAATTTTTCAAAACAATAGTTTAGACCTGGATCTATACATAACAATACATATGCAGGCTATCAATATGCATTCCACATTCCAAAACTAGTAATTACTCAAAACATGGATTTACAGGGCTCTTGGGATTCCATGATCAGGTTTGTAATGGGAGGAAAATGGTAAGTATGACCGGGAAGTGAAATTTGGA
>ML796678.1:446137-469677 GCA_009831015.1 Picea engelmannii
AACCATCAACAACATATAATTTAAGTGACTTCTCCTTCAAAGGGGATCTTCTAGGTTATTTATTTGAATGACACTATAGGGGGTCCCACTTATAGTTTATTTAGTATATATATAAATTTTAAAAAAAAGTGTATGCCTTGCAATTCTTTGCAGGAAGGTGACTCTTTGAATATTTTGAGAGTCAACACTGGTGACTCCATAGGGAAGGCAATCTAACATTGGCTTGAACTCAACTTTTTGATTTTGTAGACAGATAAATGTTTCTGTTATGTACTCAAAATTTTAATTTTTTCTCTGGTATTCTCTTTCAAATTAGGGTGGAGGAAGGCAAAAAGGGAAAATATGAAAGAGGGGAAAGCTTTAGCACTCAAGTTTAAGAAAAGTGGTCATAGATGCATCACAATACAAGGATGCAGACCACAAGTGATTTCTTTCTTTCTGTTTCGACTACTTATCAGTACTTAAGCATACTTTTGCAAAAAAGGCAGAACTATGGTTGTACATGACTTATCCAAATCAGGTTGAAGCAAAAATTCAACAAAACTGAGGGTAAAGCAATAAAGCTACAGTCAAATTGAAAATAAAGCTACAATCAAAACTAAAGAAAGACTTGAAATTGAAGCAACAATACTGAAGAAAATAAAATGTAGAAAAATAAAACAATTGTACAACTTGAACTGATATTTACATGAAACGTTGATTCAAAAAATGTAATAGTCATTCAGGCTCAACATAATGTTTCAAATGCGAGCCATTATTCGTGAAAGAGAATAAATTCCCTTCAAATTCTTTTAACATGTAGGTGTTATTTCCAACTACTAGAGTGATTTTGTATGGACTCGGCCAAAGATTTTGGAATTTAGAATTCTTGCCTTTATCTGCATGTGTAGAGTCCCAGAAGAGGACTTTGTCATTAAGCTTAAACTTGACATATTTGGCACTCTTATCAAAGTTCTTCTTAACTATGTGCTTCCTTTTCTTTTAATTTCCCAATGCATGGTTTCTTTGTTCTTCTAAATCTAGTAGAGCATTCATCCTTTGGGAAACATCAGTGGAATTTAACTCCTTAGCCTACATTTCTAAACAAAGGGAAGTAAGTTGAAGTTCAACATGAATTAAAAATTCTTGAACATATAAGAGTGAGAAAGGGGTATGGAAAATACTGTTTTTGGCGGTTGTGTGATCAATCCACAATGCGTATGTGAGAAGAGTATGCCATTGATGGGTATTATAATCAATAATCCTTTTTAGGATCTTGACCAGGTTTTTGTTGGTTGACTTAGATTTCCCATTTCCCTGAGTGTAATAGGTGGGTGAGGTGAAGTGATTGACTCCAAATTTACTCAGAAACTGATCAAAATTTACATAAATAAATGTTGATCCATTATCTGAGATCATTTCGAGCGGAAGACCAAAGTGTGCGAAGATATTAGATTCTAAGAAGTTGATAACCTGCTCACCCTATGCATTTTTAAGAGAGACAACTTCAGGCCACTTGGTAAAGTAATCTATTGTTTTCAATATATATACATGTCCTATAGAAGATGGAGGATTGATAGGGCCGATAAAGTATAATCCCCATTTATTAAATGAGAAATTAGGTAAGACTAGTTGTAAAGGCATAGATGAAAACTGTTCCTTGCCAGAAAAATTTTGAGTTTTTTCACAAGCCCAAACGAACTTGAAAGAATACTGAAACATCAAGGGCCAAAAATAACCACCCCTAATGATTTTGAAATAAGTGGCCTTTGCTACGAAATGGCCACCAATATGGAGGTTACAATCTACTGATTCATGAAATTCATTTAAAATTTTTTGGGCTACCTTATCATCAACACATCTTAGTAGTAACCCATCAACAAATCTATGAAAAAGGATGTTTCCTAAGATGAGGTACTTTGGGGATATCAAGAACAACCTTCTACACTAATGTGAATATAAATGACTTGGGAAATTATGATGCAAAATATAATAGATGATATCCTTGTACCAAGGATGATCAACCTAACTAATATAAGGAGTTTCCAAGTAAAATAGAGCCAACAAAGCATTCTCATCTTCCTTAAGAGAATCACCTGGTTCAGGGTGTTGAGCCAAGTGAAAAGATAGATTATGTCCCTTAATAGTTGTGGTTGTGGTGATCGTTAAATTGTGTTCCTGGATCTTGGCAAGCCAATGCACAAGTTTTCCTGAAAGATGAGTCTATGTAAGCAAAAATTTGACTACAGGAAAAGGGACTCTTACCTGCATTTTCTTGCCGAAAATGAAATGCATGAACTTTCCTATATCTTTTACCAAGGAGAAAGTGTGTTTTTCAATTAGAGTATACTTCACTCATCATTTGATAAAATTTGACTCATATAGGCTATAAGATTTCTTGATTTTGGTCATTTGTTTGCAAAAGGATGGAAGAAATTGCCTCTTTTGTGGCATTGGTATAAATGATGAAGTCTTGATTAAAACAAGGCTTGGCTAAAACTGGTGTAGAGTTTATTGATTTCTTGATTGTTGTAAAAACCTTTTCTACCTCATCAATCCAAGAGAAGGTTCTATCCTACTTCAAAAAGTTATGAATGGGCTTAACCATAACATGGTAGTCAGGAACAAACCTCCTAACAAAGTTAATGGTGCCCATGAAAGATTGAACACTTTGTTTAGAGGTAGGGGCAGGGAGGTTCATAATTGCGTAAAATCTCTCAGGGTCAATACTAATACCACAATCAGAAAAAATATGATCAATGCGTTTTCCTTGAGTAACTTCAAAAATAGACTTAGAAGGATTCAATGGCATACTAAATTTTCTGCAACGCAGAAAGACTTTCCTAAGATGACCAAAATGATCTGACCGGTTTTTAGAATAAATAGTTAAGTCATCAAGATAGAACTGAATTATCGTACCGATTGAATTATCGAAAGTTATTTTCATAGCTATATGGAACATTTCACCTGCATTAGACAAGCCAAAAGGCATGCGTTCATAAGAAAAGGTTCCCCATATAGTGGTGAATGTGGTTTTGTATTTATCATACCTCTTGAATCTAATTTGATTATACCCAGAAAAACCTTCAAGTAGGGATATTATTTGAGACCTGACTACCTGTTGCAGGGTAATATCTATGGTAGGAAGTGGAAAATTATCTTTAACACTAGCTCTATTTAAAGTACGAAAGTCAACACATAACCTGATCTCACTAGTTTTCTTTCGTACGTGAACCATATTTAATACCCATTCATAATACTTTACTGGGAAGATGATTTGATATTTTAGTAATTTTTCAACTTCCTTTTTGATAGTAGCTTTAAGGGCAAGGTTTACAGGCCTTTTTCTCTACCTTACTAGTTTTTCCCCTTCCTTGATAGGAATGGAGTTCTGGATGATGTTGGGATGAAAACCAAAATGATCCTCATATGACCAAGAAACAACATCCTTGAATTCACAAAATAAGTCCATGAATTTTCCTTTTTCTTATTGTGAACACTGGACTCCTATTTTAAGAATCTTGGTATCATCTGAGGTTCCAATTTTCATGGAGACAATGTCTCCAAGTTTCCTTTTTGATTCCTCTTCTACAACATTTTATTTTTTACCAACATCACTCATTGAAAATGAACTCTCAAGAGGAGTTAATCCCTTCAGAAACTTATCATCTTCAATAGAAATCACTTCCTTAGGCTTAAGAGGTTCATTCTATAATAAAACACAAATATCTTCATCATTTAGGAAAACCCGCCATGATTCAACATTGTACGTATATGTGGACGATATAAAGACTTAAAGTGCAATCAAGTCACTGCAGTAATAGCTTTCGAGTAGGAGAAGAAGAAACAACTTCGAACCTGTCAGCCATTGTGTTGAGCTCCCTTTTTATGTGAGTGATGTTGAAAGATAACATATTTGAAATCAATGCCCTAACGACTTGAGTGTACCTTTTCATCAACTTGTTATTAGGATTATAAATTTTTATAACAAGATTGACTACAAGCTCAGAATCACCAACTACGGTAACATGACCACAACCTAGATTATAAGCATTCTCGATACCTAATAGTAGGGATTCAAGCTCAACAACGTTGTTGGTGCAAGCAAATTCTAACCTAAAGTGGAAGTTGTAAAATTTTCCTATAGATGAGTAGAGGATAATACCAGCTCCATTTCCCTGACTAGATCATGCACCACCAAAGTGCATATGCCACATTCCATCATCATAGTCAAACTTTTCACATGACACGTCATCTTCTTCTGTGAAATTAGAGTAGACACACATGCTCTCCTCAACATAATTGACATTTAGCTGAGGAACTTTCTCAATGTAAGGTGAGATATGCCATTCTATGAGAAAAATGATGTTTTTTCCAACCTTAGGGATAGATAGATTTGACCCATCTAAATACAAGTAGCCACCTCTTAGGGATTTTCAATCCCTCCCCAAAATAATTGAGTAGTTGCTGACATGCATATCGATAACTTGAATGTTAAGGGTGGCACGTATCTATGGATGTGCACAAAGTACTAAAGTTACATCTTTGATCTATGACCAATCATGGATTGTTGTTGATTATTATAAGAGAGCATGATTCTCGCACTTTCATTTGTACATTCCATAATGATCTTTGACATGACACTTGGGCCTAAGCCACCATCAATGAGGCAACAATGGGCTATTTTGTTTAAAAATATTTATAGAAATGTAGAAAGGGGGGTTTACAGATCTCCTAAAGTTATTTAAACCTATCCTATTTACATGAGACTTCTCTTCATTGTGATCTTACGTCATATTGACTATGTTGGAAATTTTACCTTCCATGAAATCTCTAAGATAATGTCGTTGTTCTGGTACAATTACCATATCCAAAAGAGTGGCATCAGATTTATGTGAGCCAATTGATTTGAAATGTTAGATTTTAAGAAGGAGCAATGACTTGATGATCGATAGAATGGTGAGCAGCTTGTGAGCCTGTATTTTGAGAGGATGTGCTAGGGGCATAAGTAGTCTTGGAAGAATAATCTTTTCACTTATTGTCATATAATTTATTTCTGGTATTAACTACCATAACATCATCCAGAGGGGCCCAATCTAAGAAAACAATGGTAGTATCTGGTTTTTTTCCAAAAATTCGATCCCTCACATTTTTCTTGACTTCACAAGTTCTTTCATCGTGATGTTCTTCGCAAAAGTTACACCACATTCTGGGAAATATGGCCTTTGGTTGAGAATTATTTCTCACTAATTTTTTAGTAGTAGCCTGGGTGGAACCCTCGAAGGTGGAAGTAGAAACAATTCCCTTCCTTTCAAATGAAATCATGCGATTATTAATATCTTGCATAAGATTCAAAACAATAGACATATCAATTTGCTTGGCATAGTCCTCCTTAGAAAGACCAATTCTGTCTAGTTTCTCTTCATACTCCAAACAAGTCTGAAGGGTAGATCTGATATTATCAACGACTTTGTCTTCCAATATGTGATGATAAGAAGAGGGTAAGGTGCGGCAGTAATGAATGAACATGACTTGATTTTGAGTTCTGATTAGTTCATGTATTTGATTATATAACTTGGTGAAGCGAAGATTGAAAGCCTTAATGGCTTCACCTTTGTTATAGGTAATGTTATTGTACTCCTTCAACCAATCGACTAGACTCTTGGGTTGTTCAAAAGTGGACTTGAACCAATAGACCAACTCCTCCCATGTGGAGAAGATTTTCGGAGGAAAATCAAAGAAGTCAACAATAGATTTTCCTTCTAGAGAATTCACAAGTAAATACATACAAGTATCATTTTCATTAACACCAATGTTATGAAAGGAATTCAAAAAATCAATCAAATGTTCTTCTATGGAGATAGTGTCATTTCTCGAGAACTTAGGAAAATGATCTTTGAACTTTGGCAAAGGATTGGTTGCGGGCACAAGATTCAAGGGAGAAGAAACATGCCACAGAGTGGTAGTAGCACATTCATCAAATTAAAATAAGCCATATTTCTTAATGAACTTGGTTGGATTTGTGGTAGATTGGATAGGAACAACATGGCTATATATACTTTCGATTGAGGTCGAGGCATAAGGTTGTGAAGAATATGAAATACTAGTTCCACCTCTAGAACCACTGCTTCCTGTTCCACTACTAGTGCTAGAAATTTTGAAGAAGTAAGGAAGTGGAGAGGAAGAGGAACTAGCCGAATCAAACAAAGACTAATGACGCTTAGGTTGTTGTCTTTGGAGGACGAATTTTCTTCTTCCTACTTCAAGAATGAGAGGAAATTCAGGCGATTGACCTCGTATTCATCGATATATATGAGGGGAAGAGGACATAATATGTGATAATGTTGGGGTTCATAGAGAACTTGTCTCCTTTGGTCATCCAAATCTTGCTGGAGATGAAATTCAACAATAATAACTTCCTAGTATCGGTGTAACTCAACCCTAGTACGAGAATGTCTAAGGATTTATTCAAATAAGGTAAATGAGATACTTTTCTGATGGACAGGGTCTTCAGGAATGTTAGGTTGATCAGGGGTAGGCATGGTCATTACAAGAAACTAATGATGAGGATGGTTTCTAATCATCCTTTGATGGGCATCCCACTGTTCCCTAATTCGAGCCTCTTCAGAAACAATTTCCCAAGAACGATTCAGTTCAGCATGACTATTGTAAGTCTCAAGAATAAGATTGTACAAGGTAAGGGTAATGCTGGTTTGATCCTATAGACCATTAGGTAGGTTGGGATATCTTTGAGTGGGTACATTCATGAGTAAAGAGAGAAATATGAACAAAAATATACAAGCTATAAACAAACAACAAACATAAATTAAAGCAATAAATATAAACAATAAATTTACAAGTGTACAAAAAAGACAAACCAAGGAAATGAAAATGGAGTCTTTCATCCTCAATATGGTTTCCAAATCAAATGTTGAGGAAAAGAGATGGAATCCATCCTCACAACATTTTTTCGAATCTTTCTTGGCTAAGACAAGATAGGTGGGATTATCACCCTAATTTATAGCCTTATTGCAAGTTCAATTAACCTTCAAGCTACTAAAATTAAACACCAATTTCTATTTTTATCATTTATCAAATGCAAACTAAAATAAAGAAGTTTGAATTTTTAAATAATAATTTCTAAACAACAAGAAGCAAAATCACATAATCTGATAGAATTAAGAAATACCAAGAGAGTTGCAAAACCATCAATGATTTTATTCATTCATTCTGTAACAACCAATACACTTCACATACTTTCAAAGTATAGACCAGATGAAAGTCTAGAAGCCTAGGGTAACACACATATATGCCATTGGTGCCTTCAAATCAGACCAAGAATGATGTAAATATAAGCCAACAACCACAACTTGCACTCTATTATGAATCTACACAAGAATCCTAATTAGCAATGGGAAATTATTCCAGAAACCAAAAGAAGTCTGCAGAATATCAAACAAACAATCAACCTGGAAGCATATCAAAATTCAATGCTCCTTGGTCCTATATTTTCGTCACCTTCAATAGACCCTGCTATCACAAGAAGTGTCTTAGCTTAGAAATCAAAGATGAATGAAGTAGTAATGAAATATCACTTGGAAGTAAGAAAAAATCTTATTAGAGCAATGTGTTCCTCCCCCTACTTTTGTACAACTTGCCTCCTTTTAATATATCCAAGGTAGTTGAATCACTCAACCACTTTTAGTTAACTCATTAACTAAAAATTAGTTAGTTAATATGAGAGCTGTGAAGTAAGTTAATAAATAATAATAATAATATGATAAGGGTACTAAAAAAAACTAATAAGTGGGGACCCCTAATCCACTTTAATGAATTAATAAATCATTTCATCCTTGTATCTTCCACCTTAAATGCATGACATATCAATCTTTCCACATCATACAATCCATGTCATTATCACGCATAATATGAAATAATCATAAGATCCCCCTTGTTGCTCCATTTGGAAATTATTCAATTTATCAAAATCTATCCATTTCATAAATTTGTCCAAACATGAAGCATATAAAATATAAGGTTGTCCAAAAATGATATTTTGTACAAAAATAAAGTGTAAACAAGTCCATATACAATTTCCAAAGAAATCAATCAAACTAATCACGAGAAACCATATTTACCGTGAGAGGCTGCCCCTCTCTTGCTATGACTACTCTCAACCCTTTCATTTCTTCCAATTGATGAATACGCCTTAGAATATTTTTGATGATTCTCTTGCATATGGGAAGTGATTGAATGAGAACATTCTTTTGATGATTTTGACTTGGCTGCTGCTACTTTCTCTTCCTCGGGGTTTCCTTCAAGGTCAGTGATTTTGGCCTTATGATGGGCATGCGAGGCTTGGGATTGAGGCTGCAAATTTTGATGTGAAGGAGGTGGTGGTGGAAATGAACCAGTGGGCCAAGCATGAAATGGAGGCTACTATAGGTTATCAATTTTTGGCCATCCTTGTGAGTGTATGGGAAGAGGGTGCACAATATCTTGCCAGCCATCTCGTTCTGGCACAACTAAAGGAGTGGAATTATGATTTTTAATTGGTATGCTAATGCTTGGGTGTGGTTTCTCAGGAATAAGAGGAGGTCTGTAAACTTGTTATCCAACCAAGTTGAGGAACCCTGTTTGCAACAATTGATTAAACTCTTTCTAATCTACATCAAAGTGTATAGAGAACCTTAATCTTTTGTTACCCATTTTACAGGGACTCAATCCTCTGCCTCTATTATTAATCCTCCTACTATGATTTCCTCTACTAAAAAACCTCATTCTAACACACATTCAAATATATCATAACCAGAGCATGACTAATCCATCATCCAAAATTTTTCAAAACAATAGTTTAGACCTGGATCTATACATAACAATACATATGCAGGCTATCAATATGCATTCCACATTCCAAAACTAGTAATTACTCAAAACATGGATTTACAGGGCTCTTGGGATTCCATGATCAGGTTTGTAATGGGAGGAAAATGGTAAGTATGACCGGGAAGTGAAATTTGGATTGTTCATTTACCATGACTATTTCCATCAAATCATTATCATTAACATTTTTTGGGGTATGAAACAGAGAAGAGATCAAACAAATTGAACACTCCCTTCTCAACTTATATAATTCTTCCATGAAACACTTCGTCTATCATAATTTAAGCCTGGGAATGGAACAAGTATTTGGGGTAATGAACATGGATTGTAATGGACAAAAAATGTTAAGTATGATGGGAAATTAAAATGGATATTCTTACATTACAATTATCTATATCATTATTCATCTCTTATCATTCCAACAAGAAGAATTATAGTCATCATACAACCATAGTGTTCAATAAATAAAGTTAGTCTATACTTATTAATCTCTCATTCCATAACCAAATTATTCATTTTGAAAACACAGTTGAAAAATGTCTCACAATAGTTCTTTCATCGCTCACATTGTTCACAAAATATTCACTATCATGTTCCAGGAATTATTCATTGTTTACAAATGATCAAAGTTCACTTTTAGTCCCTATAGAACACCAATTTATGTCCTTAATCAACCATTATATATTACTTCCAACCATTGAATGTGAAACTTCAAGTAAACATAGTCATACAAATATTAATTAAAACACTTCTTCTATCTGTATTTCAAACGATTGACTTCATTACTTATTACTCAAATGGTAATGCCATTCAATCAGACCCTGAATCGAATCAAGCATTTATTTGCAAAGGGATGACATACATGTATAACACATCAATGATATCAATCTATATCACAATGTCATTCCCATGTTGTGGCGACAGGTCACAAAATCGAATATGAGGATGGGTGAGCAACCTTAAGATTATTGAATAGCAATGGATAATAATTTGACTCCAAACTCCAATGAAATCATTTGTTAAATATTTTGAACCATCAGTTTAAAATAATATTAAGTCATGACATAGGTGTCATGAATTTCAAGGAGTTCAAATCTTTATTGCAACAATAGATGCTACCAGAAGCACAATGCAAAGTAGGACAACAACTTCATGTTATTATGAGATACACTGAGGGTATGGATGACATGCAAAGTCAATATTTCTGAGGAGTTTCCGACACAATATTTATACTTCCTTTGAAAAAGAGCATGAGACATATTGATAACTCAAGAAACATGGACTTAACATTGATCATTGATAAAAGTTTGCGACATAGGAGGAATCAACAAGCTCTCCATAGGGACTGGAAGAATAACCAGTCAGAGGAGTAGAATCTAAGTAATGAGCTCAACTTTTTCTAAACCCACACCTTGTATGAAAATGGACTCAAGAGTTTGTGCTTTGTTCAAAGGAGAAACGACTGCTGTCGATAGGAGATAATATTCTTTTCCTTCTCGTATTTTTTTAGTTTTTTCATAGTAAAATAAGTGCTATGATATAGGAGAGGAAATGAGTGTCACGAAAAAGAAACTAGTTCCAAGCAAAGGAACATACCTATGCTCAATGCAAGAGAACACATGCAGGGCAGGGACACTCAGGGGGATGTTTTCTCTACGAGTTAATGGTGTCAAGATGTAAAGGATATATGGAAGACACTGCTTGGCTGATGATGAGAATTTCTAAGGAAAGAGGGCTTATAACGAGAAAGAGAGAGTCGAAAATAGGCTCAACAATGCAAGAAGGATAATGGGATGCAATTATAACTTAACTCAAAAATGTCCTTTTTCCTAGATTTAGTCCCCTAGGATCAAAAAAGTATAAAATAATACCCAAGAGAACTCTTCTAGCCAATGGAGACTCGAGTATTCCTTTTCCATAAATAATTTAATTGGTTCAAAAAAGGGTTAAACTTATACCAAGTAGACATCCTTTCAAAACCTTTTAATGAGCATGAAAGAGACAAGTTCACTCGACAATCTTTTCATTTTTTTGGGAGTTAGGAAAGAGCTTAACCAAGACTCGGGGGGAGTCCCATAGGTAGTAGTAAGAATGATATTGAGTAAGAAAAATGGGGTTCGAACACAAAGTCATATTGGGACGATAAGGAACTCCCAGTACTATGGAGTAACTTCTTCACGGGAACCAAAAGACAAAAGGGTTCTAACTAGGGTACCCATTTTGGTAAGTATCTAACATTTAATAACGACACTTCTAGTAGCAGTGAGAAGGTTCCATGTCGCTAATAAATGGGTTCATACCTAGGACATATGAATCACAGTCATAGGATGATGCAGAAATGCAAAGTGGGGTGAGAACCTATCCTATATTCCGGTGATAGAATATACTTTCCAGAGGCACAAACAGATGATACAATGCTAGAAATATGTTGAAAAACCCTAGACAAAACCACTTCAAACCAGGTCTTTCAATGTGCTATTAGTCCATAGGGAAAAACTATATATATATATTCATTTTTATATATTTCATTTTTTTGTGTTTTTCAATTTGATAAAGTCAAACAAAAAACATTTAGTCTTTGGCTCAACTTATATAAGTTACAATGGATGAATATGAATGTGTTTTCTTTACTTAGTTATGTGACAAATGCCAATCTAAAATTTGATTAGCATACACATCATATACTTTATTAGAACTTCTAGGGGTGTTATTATAAGTAATAAAATCAAAGTATCATTCCAAAAGTCATACCCGTAGGAACTATTGGAGTAAAGTAGGATCTCAAACATAGTAACTGTCGTTCAACTGAAATACAACTAATTGGGAGTCCAGGCGAAATTCTAAAGATTGAATACCATGTGAAATGGCATTGCATAATATCTCTATAATGATGCTATACTCAACCACATCATTCGTTGATGGCTCCATACAAACGACACTTGAAGACACTAGTTGTCCCTTAGGTGAATAGATAACCCAATCGGCGGAGGCGAAGTTTCACGTATGACAATTAACACCGTCTACGAATCCTAAGTCTATCGAAGACTCCATTGACATAGGACAACCAAGGAAAAAATAAATAAGTAATTCAATGACACAAAAGAGTAAAGAAAAAAGAATTATATACACTAATATACAAAGGTCACACCTGAGTTTGAGGGCTCAAGCATAATACCTTTTAAGGTTGAGCCCATTTCTAGGCTCATTCAACATATTCCCCTCATAATATTCTAATTCGTAGGATCCTTTCTCTAGGACACACCACATGATATAAGGACCATGCCACATGAGTTTGAAATTTCCTACCCCCAGTTGTTCCTTGGCTTATTCATAAAGGAGAACCAAGTCACCCTCAGCGTACTACCAGGGACATAAAGAGTTATCGTATTGAACCTTAACACGTCGTTTATTTTCTTCGATAACCATAGAGGCATCTCGATGCTACTCTAGGTGTACAAGGAATTCTTCAAGACTGGTCGTTTAAGGTAGGAGCTCGATTACCAATTTAAGGGAAGGGATTTCACATTAAATAGGAAGAATCGACTCCATGCCATGTACTAACTGAAATAGTGAGAAACCGATGGAAGTATTTACCGTGGTTCGATATGGCCAAAGTGCAGGGTAAAGCATCACATGCCAATTAGATTTACTTTGACTAACAGTTTTTTGCAAAATGGTCTTTAGATATTTATTCACAACCTCTACTTGTCCATTTTCTTGGGGATAATAAGGGGAAGAATTATCACGTGTAAACCCTAGTTTCGATGCCAATTGTATCATGATCTCATTCTGGAAGTGACTTTCATGATCACTGACAATCTATTTTGGGATTCCAAACCTGGATATAATTTGACTGAATACGAAAAATGTTGTAGTATTACCATTGGATTTAACAGTAGGCATGGCCTCAACCCATTTAGGAAAATAATCCACAGCCACAATAATATGCTGGTGCCCCCCAACTGAGGCTAGGTTGCAATCCATGAAGTCCACCCCCCACTTCGTGAAGGGACCGACAGTGATGAATGGGTGAAGAGGGGATGGGTGCAAGTGCATTTTCTGAGCAAACACCTGGCAAGGGTGACACTTCTTAATCGCTTCAATGCAATCTTTAAAAATTAATGGCACAAAAAAATCAGCTCACAATATCTTTTGGTCTTTCTCAATACTGGATAAATGAACACCACATTCCCCACTATGACATTCATTGAGAATGGCCTCAACCTCCTCGTGATTCAAAAAATGACACAAAATATTATCCACCCCTCGACGATACAAAGTGTTGCCAACAATAAGGTAGTTTTTAACCTGATGACGTATACTTTGTCGGTCGTCTCTCGACAGATGTTGGGGGAGATTCAGGGTTTGAAGGTAGATTAAAATATCTCTATACTAGGGGTCTGATGAAGAGATAAGGAAATTATTTTCATTCACGAATGAATCATCATGAAAAACATCCTTATCCAGTCTAGGGAAGTCTGACATTAGTTATGCAAAAACTAGCGATTTCTTGGACTTTGCAGAAGCAAAATTGAGATCAAATTATTGAAAAATAACAATCCACTTATTGTATTCCCCCCTATGATACACCTAGTAAGGATGCATTGAAATGGATTGATATCTGCAACCATGGTAGTTTTGCAGAGTCAGATATAATACCATAATCTCTGAACCGCATGTACAATGACCAAGGCCAGCTTCTCTATGTGAGAGTATTTGAGTTCATGACCAACTAGACTTTGATTAAGGTAGTAGACAACATAGTCATGGAGGTCACCATCCTCTTGAACAAGTACCATACCAAACATCCCTTCATATGTGGAAATATAAAGAAAAAAGTCTCTACTGTAGTATAGGGCTTCAGTAGAGGTGCTGATACCAAGGCTTTATTAAGAGCATCGAAGGATTCTTGGCCTCACTAATCCCATATGAACATAATGTCCTTCTTCAAAAGACATATGAAACCTTTAGTTATATTGGCATAGTTAACTATGAAATGATGCAGGAAGTTAGCCTTCCCCTATAAACCCTGAAGTTGTTGAATGTTGCATGGGAGAGGAAACCAAAGTACTGCCTCAACCTTCATAGGATCCACCATGATCCCATGCTCAAAAAATATGAATCCTAAAAGACAAACAAACCTAACTTAAAATATTCACTTGTGAGGGTTTAAACAAATGCGACAATAACAACATCTCTCAAATACTAGTCAAAGGTGAGTTGAGTGATCTACCCTCTTGCGAGAGTGAGAAGTGAGATCGTATAGGTAAGATTCAACAATATGCTTAAGATCGTGAAATTCAAAGGTCACGACACGTTGAAAGGTCACTCTGACGTTTTTAAGACCAAAAGGAATTTTACGGTATGAAAAGGTACCCCAAGGATAAATAAACATCATCTTGTGTTGATCCTTAGGTTTGATTTGAATTTGATTATAACATCAAAATCCATCCATAAAGGAAAAAACTTCACTTTCCACACACTCATCAATAATATGGAAAATAAAAGGAGTGGGGAAGTTATCTTTAGGACAAGCTTTGTTCAAGTCCCTAAAATCCATACATACGCAGATGATTCCTTGCTTTTTATCTACGGTAAAAGAGTTGGACACCCATTCGGTCAAGGGAACCGGGTAGATGAAGCTAACATTGAGTAGCTTCTCCACCTCTACCTTAATGGCGAGGGCCTTCCTAGGATTAACATCTATAAGAAATTGCCGAATATGTTTAGCATTCAAATAAGTTTTAATTTCATGTTCGACAATTCCAGGGTCGATTCCTATCATCTCTTCATATGACCAAGAAAATACATCTCAGAATGCTTTGAAGAGATCAATGTAGATCTGAATTTCCTCAGGAGAAAAATCCGCACTGATATATACATTTTTAATTTTACAAGGGGTTTAAGAGATGTCATCATGATGGTAGGATAAATGTTCTCCATGTTTCCTTTGACATAAATACCATGCATATCAAACATAACCACAATGTGACCAATCATCTCACTTAGGGTGGACCTAAACTCATCCTATTTAATCCTAATAAGTTCCATGAGAAAATAGGATTGATGATGCATATCGTCCCAAGACCTATCAGGAACATACATAGTCTCTAAGATGGCTTCATCCGAGGGTAAAGTATCATCAAGGAAATCATGTGAATAATATGATTGGATGACCTATATGGGATCTAAGATGGGATCCACCTTGTCGGTCTGCGAGGAGGAAGGATTTGGCTCAGCAGTAGCTTCTAGAATATTCTGATACACAACTTATACTACGGACAATGGCATCGCCATCGTGATGTGCGAATGACCTTCGTATGACATAGTCGGGGAAGGTAGGGTCCAAGGGTCATTGAAATATGAAATACATAAATGAATGGACCTCATCGATGATGAAGACTCACCGGAGATGGAATTAATATATGCAATCAGTGTCGTTAAATAAAAAGTACCCATCAAGAAGGAATACATCTTGACACCAACATTCTTATTTTCCTATTGAGAATTATTAATAAGGGGGACCGAAGGTCCATTGATGCATTAGGACGAGGATGTGAAAAGGACAACTGGTCAATTTTCACAATCTTTCCTTCATGAGGAAAGAATAGAATGCGGAAAACTAACAACACAACGATTTTCATAACATAAGTCCAATTACTCCCTAGTAGTATATTGTATTCGAGAGGTACATCAACCACCTTGACATCGACCTCCACAGTCTTTCCACCTTATTGGACCAAGAAAGTAGGAAGGATACCATGGGGTCTAAAAGAACTCCCATCAAATGCAGTCAACATGGTCATGGATTGAGACAGTGGAGAAGATCTAATGGCTTTCCAATAGGCTAGAGACGTCATGGATGTCGAAGCACCTTCATCAATTACAGTACGCTTGATGGAAACTTTAGTGTACTCCACATGAATTTGAAAGGCCACGTGGTAAGGTAAGTGAGGCTTAACTTCCATGACATCAAAATTGATAAACTTTGAGCCACACAGGTCTAGAGCTCCTAACACAAATAACAAGGTGTTCCTCTATGAAAGACATCTCTCGAGTACCTCCAAATCCGACATCGCGCATGGGGTTTGGCCCAAATCCTTGAAAATCGAGTAATTTTGGGCAGATCTGACATTAGGATTGTGGGTAGAGTGCTTAAGTACTCCTTTTAGAATATGAGGTGAAGGTTTCGACTTATCAACCTGCAAAGGTGTTTCCAGGGGAGAAGGAGGCTCTGGACCTAAAACAGTCTGTAAAAAACCATAATCATGAGATCAAATGGCTACATCAATCCAAGACTTAACCATATTAACAAAAATATGGCCACCATCATGTGCCGAGGAGTTTTGACTCCCACTTGACGCATTTTCGGTGTTAGAGGTCCCCAAGGCCATATATTATTTATGTGGAAATGGGTTAGTCAACATAGTAGGCTGTTGCACTATGAGAATTCCTAGATTTTGGGGCACAAGTGGGTAAGGTGATCATATTTACAAAGTTCACAAGGAAACTTCACCTTCTGCTTTTCTTTCTTGTCCTCACTGGCATTATTATTCAATTTATCATCATTATTATCATCCTTGGATTTATTGTTATTATTATTTCCACCCTTACGATTATTACCACATCCTTTCCTCTTGTTCCCTCCCGGTTGTTGGTTATTGTTTGGGTTTGATGACTACTGTAAAAAATGCACATCTGATGACGGGGTGGTGGAGGATGAAGCCTTAGCTTGTCCTTCTAAATATTGGTTAAGGGACAAATATTTTAGCTGGTTTGTCACCTGGTCTGTAGTCTTATCATTTGTGGAGCCTACAATGCCATCGACATGAGGCTCGTGACTTTGTCTAGTATCTTAATTTTACCACGGTGTGTGAGGGATAATTTCGTAAAGCATCCCATTTTGAGCATATATAAGGTCCAATTGTTGGGATTTGAATATGGATTCTTCCTCATTTGTCACTCAATATGTAGAAACATCCTTATAAATGTAAGGAAATAAAGACTCGAGGAACCATTCCAACAAAACATCTGGAGGAATGTAGACTAAATAATCAAATTCTTTCGTCTATGCCACTCTTAAATATGATTAGAAATATGGGTGGCTTTATCTTGCCAAAGAGCCGATAAGAGTTCTAGGACAACATTGTAATGAACTGGTAGTTGGAAGTGATTGAGAAAAAACAAGACCATTTGACTGAAAGTTTCGTAGGTTCCCCCAGGTAGCTCGATGTACCACTTCGCAACGACCTCATCGATGGTGCATTGAAATAGCCTCAAATGAATAGAATCTTCATTAAGGGAGTTAGATGAGCACCATAGGTGAAAATTAGTCACATGATCACCTGGGTCTTCCCAATTATTTCCTTCAAACTTTGGAATGTCAGAAGGAGTTTGGTGGGGACGGGAGGCCATGACGGATTGTGATGCACATGGTCATTCATCAATTTTGACAAGTCTAGAATATTTAGTGTGGCTAGAAAAGGGAGCCAGGGTTGCGACGTCTGAGCCCATGCTCCCAGGAAATATTGGGTTTGAGAAATTTCAGGCCAACCAAGGTTCTAGTAATTACCATGGCCCTGACCAGTAGGATAATATCCTCCTCCCAACTAATTCATGAAAGGTTATAAGGGTACCATAGCCACAAAAACCACTTGCGAAGAGAAAGCGATATGATAATGATTATATATATTTACCCCAGATGAAGGAACTCCATACCAGGGGTTTCCCATACTCTAAAACTAACTCCCTCCGGATGGAACACCAGAGGACAGAGGGGGGTTCTCCATAATACAATCATTCATAGGAATTAGCGTGGAGGAAGAGGGAATGATATACAAAATATAAGAAGTAAACTGACTGCCCATTTGAGCATTCCATCTTGGAGCATTGAAGCTAGGATTAGGCCTGGAGGAAGGAGGATTCCAACCTCCTACCGTAGGATTCACTTAAGGGATATGACCTCCACCAAATGAGAAAGTAACATAAGGAGGCATCGTACCCCTAGACATAAAACTAGGATTAATATTAGTCGTTGAAATGGAGGATGAGAAGTGTGACGTCATGTTAGGAATACCAAAAGAAAAATGATTAGTGGCCAAAGGTATTGACAGAGTATTATGATTCGACATACCGTATGGGAATACAAAAGGATTTTTTCCCATGGGATGAGAAAATCTCATGGGTTGGGCAACATTAGATGAGGGAGCCTTCGACATCCAAATCACCGATGACAAGGGATTTGAGGGGAACCCACTAATCACAGAGGATAAGGGAGTCGAAGGGCTTCCCAAGATGTTCATATCTGACTCAGTACTCATGGTAGGATGATCACGAACATGGGAGGTGGAGATATATGCACCACACTTATTAACTCTACGCCTTTTATAAGGAGACTTCAGTAAAGGATCAAGAGGTGGTGGGAAATTTAAAATATGAAAATATCGGCGAGGAGAATGGTCTTGATCCATGATGACTCAAAACTCAAGATACAATAAAAAATCCTAAGGCCGACTAATAATCAAAGAGCACACTCCTAAATAAATAAAAAGGCCAATGCACACAAATAGGATATGATGTTTGAAAGGGACCTGCCAAACTAAAGTAGGTATGCCTTGCTCAAGAGGGGCCTGAGACTCCATAACAATAGAGTCAAGGTGTCATAAGTAGTTATAAGAACCCTCGTAGGATTTACAATGAAGTTAGTCATATCCCTTCAGAGAGGAAATCCTCCATAAATTCTGTGTGTTGTCCAATCCCTATCTGACTCAAGGTACCTACAAAATAACCCCTACAAGAAACCTATGTGGTTACCTATGTCAAGCAACTAGATTCACCATGATATAACAAATTCTCAAGTGAGTAGTCACAAGTTTGGTCCACTGTATGGGCATGGTAGTAAAGCCCACAATATTGAAAGCATCGCCTCTCAAGGAGGTAAATACACTAGCGAGACCCCCAAATACGAATAGAACCCAAGAGATATTTTTGACGCTAAGAAGATATTAGGGGGCTATCTCTGCAACCAACTTCATTCTACCTCGTGCTTAACTCTGGTGTGAGTGGAGCCTCCTAAGGACACCAATTATATAATGGGTTTCACCACTCTTTGGTCAGACACATACGTTCAGTTTTATATCCTTGGAGAAGTTTACTCACACAATCCTTTTCCAAGGCCCTAGGTCATATACTTGTTTATGTACCCTGAAAAAAAAAATTGTTTCTAAGAAATTTTAATTATTCAACGTTAATTTTATTGGCTTCTTCTTATTGAAGAGGTGTGATTGTGAAAATGATGGTGTTATGGCTCAACATATATAAAAAGAAGAAAATGTAAAAACACTACCAAGTACTAGTCTTGATTTTCAATGAGATGGTATGCTTCTAAATGTTGTTTCTAAGATGCAATATCTACAATTTCAATGAAGTGCAATCCTTCCTAATATTCGAAAACTAATGTAAAATATCCAAAAGTGAAAATGCCATAAGTAAAATGCAATAAAGCAATTTGTTTTTTGTATTTCGATATAATGAAAAGAAAATGCAAGGACTAAATAACAACCTTACAGGAAGACCCTACTGCAAACAAAATGAGACAATCCAAGCAAGATACCAAAAAGTAACTACCTAGACTAGCGCAAGGACAACAAAATGAGAAGAATGACAGGAAAAGAGTTCACCCAAAGAATTCACCAATAAAACAACTTTCTATCACTTTGTAGGCACTTAATAGTCAGAAAATGGACCCAAGAAGTCTTAGCAACCAACAAAAATCACCCAACAAACATCAAACTCAGCCAAAAATACTAAAGATATAGCATACACTACTGTTCATAGAACAACTTGCGTATGTGCATGCCCTAAAGGAAGAAAACTCACATATGTACACACGTTGTCAAGAGAAATCCCGCGTATGTCAAGGAAGAAAATTTCTAGGTGAGGGTTAGTCCAAGAAACTCAGACAAATAGAGAGAAAATAAAGGAGAAAAACACCTAATACCCCAAAAAGGAGATCTCCCTAGTGGAGTTGCCAATTCTGTTATGAGGAAAATCTCTCTATGGCTAGGGGAAAACCAAAACATATGGAAAGACACCCAGAAATCAAATCTAATCTCAAGTATGCTATATAAATGAAATGTTAACAAGAGAAGGCTAGAATCCTACCTCGTCCAGGCGTCCAAAGAAGACCACTATTGAGCACATGACCCAAAGATTTACACCTGCAACTTGTCTTCAACAACCAAGATATGCAAGCATGTAGTAATGATATATAATGTTAGCATATAAATCAACATAATACATTAACATACATAACAAATACTCCCATGGAAAGAAATATAAATATTTGCAAGATGTCAATTGGAGGAGAAAATAGTATTTCTATTAATGTAATCAACAGAAGTACATAGGTGACAAACTTCTGTAATGTCACATATCAGAACTGAGAAACTAAGTCCCTCCAGCTGGGCCTCCACCACTTCAATCCTCCACAAAGGAAATCTCACATGTAGGAGTCAATGAATTTCTCCATCACAAGATATGAAGAGATTGGGGGTTAAACACAAGAATTTCAAACTTTCAAGGAAAAAGGGATGCAGACTCAATTGAAGTAAAATTTCTCTAGAGTATCTTTGCTCTCAATATGATGATGATTTCTGTATATTCAAGGATTGGATATGGCTCAATTTATAACCTCCAAGTGGAATTGAAGGGTTGATTCAGAGCATTTCCATTATATGTAAGTTCAAGGATCATGAATCTCGTGACATGGCATGGAAATATGACACATTTATTTTTACTTTTTGAGCACCAAACCTTATGTACATGGGCTGTAATGGACCATCCTGTGTATGTGCATGATCTATATAATTGGGAGGTTGACTACATGGAAAAAAGTTTGTCTTTTTAGCTCTGGAGTGATAAAAAAAAGGGGGAAATGAAGTCTACATAGGGAAATGGAAGGCCATCAAAGAAATATGCATGGAGTGTGGAAAAACAAGAACACAAAGTGCACCTAGACTTGTTCAAAGAACATGTTTGTTTCTTCTTGTTCTTTGATGGTATTTTTACAAGGCACGAGAAATCACATCTTGTTGAACTTATAAACTACCACAAACAGATAGTCATGTCCCTTCCTGGTGGTTGGTAAAACTCCCACAAAATCCATGGAAATGATTTCCCAAGGTCGATTGGGTACATGTAAGGGATGGTATATACCTTGCTTCCTGTTATTGGGCTTGCTGGTACAACAAAGTATACATCCTCTAATATATCATGTTACATCTTCCTGCATTTTGGTCTAGAACACATACTTTTGTAAGTTGATAACTATCTTCCCAACACCGAATTGTCATGCAACCTTGGAAGTGTGAGCCTCTCTAATAAGTTGGAATCATTCACGTTTAGGGACATAGAGCTTGTCGAGCTTGTAGATTAAACCATTTTGGAAATGATATTCAACTTGTAGATTTTAACCTTGTACAATTAATTATTGCAAACAAATTCTTAATAAAAATAAGAAAGATACAGTGGCACACACACACACATTACACATAGATTTTTTCCCTGGAAACCCAAACCATGAAAACCAACAACCTATTTAGAGCCACACCAATTATTTTATTTTATTTATTTTTATAGATTTTCCGATGGTGTTTCCCTAGAAATCCCATGCAGGGGGTCTCCCCCCCCCCCCCCCCNCTATGAAGCCCCTGTAAATGAGGGCTCCACCCCCTTGTTACACCTGGGGCAGGGCTATGCCCCCCTTGTAACCCTCTTTCTAAGGGGGGGTTAGTGCACCCCCTGTGACCCCCCCGTGTGCCCGACACAATGCGAACACTAATTCTAATCATGAAAAGAATATAACACATACCCAATACAACCTTTCCATCACCTTATTTTATATGAATTTGACCCTGTAGCTACTAAAACACCTCCTTGAAGTCCTCATATTTTGTGTATGTCTCTATGTATGCATCATGGGTAAAAATATCCATGTGCATTAGAGTTCCCAAAGTTGTAATCTTCGATTTGGATAGCCTTGATTGCGTGTCTTCCAAATTGCTTGTGTTTCCCTTATTATACTTTAAGAATGTTAAAAACCCATCCACTTGTAATGTCTGGTTTATTGTAGCTTACTCTGGGCCTGCAACTACTGTAGTGGCTGGTGATATGTGTGGATCATGGTCTCCTTTCCCGTCAGATAGTGATTCCACTTCTTGACAACTTGAACCAGAGCATAGAGTTCCTTGTCATTGGTAGAGTAGTTGAGAATTGCCCCATGAAATATTCCAGAATGATAGCATACAAGCCTTCCTCCTTGCATTAAAATTTCTCCCATGGCATACCCACTTGCATATTTCTCCACTTCAAATATATATACAAGTTTGGTAGCATAAGCACTAGTGCATGATTGATCTTTCTTTTCAACCCATCAAAATCCTTCTGTTGATTCTTACCCCACTGAAAACTCTTCCCACTCACTATTATGGCATGGAGTGGTGCAACTACTACTGAAAATGAATCTATGAACTTCCACAAGTAATGTTCTACCCCAAAAAAGCTCCTAACTTTAGTGACAATTGTAGGAATTGGCCATTTCATGATGGCCCCCATATTCATGGGATATATATTGAGCTCACCTCCACCAATAACATACCCAGATACACCAAACAACTATTGAGAAAACTTGTATTTCTTGAAATTGGATAGTAGTTGTTGCTTCTTTAGGGTCTCTAATACCTACCTAATATGTGAGATGTGCTCCTCTTAGTTAGCATTCAATACATCGTCCAAATAGACAATAACAGATGAATCTAGATAAGGGCGTAAAACATCATTAATTAGTCTCATAAATGTAGTTGGTGCATTGCATAAACTGAATGGCATAACCAACCACTCATATAAACCTTTCCTTGTCTTGAAGGTAGTCTTCTAGGTATCTTATTCTTTGAATCTTACTTGGTGATATCCTAATTTCAAATCCAACTAAGTGAAGTACTTGGCATGTTGCAACTGGTCCAACAGATCATGGATCCTGGGTAGAGGGTACTGATTATTTAATGCAATCATGTTCAATGCATTATAATTGATAGAAATCCTCCAAATCCTGTTCTTCTTGGGCACAATTATGATGGGTGACCCACAAGGTGAGGTACTTGGTTGAATCACACCCTCCTCCAACAATTGCAACAATTGTTGTAACTTCTTCTTTACTTTGTTTTCTTCTGGAACATACTATCTATAAAAACCAATATTATGAAAGGGGGAGTTTGGAAATAATTAGATTTCATTCTCCACATACCTCTTGGGTGGTATCCCTTGAGGCTCATAGAACACTCCTCTGTATTCCTGTAACAACTCCTCCAACTGATTTTTTTATTATCTTTAGTACACCCCTCTAGGGATTCCTTTACTCTTATTGACTCATCAACAGACTAATTTTCTATTAAGAAAAGTAAAACATATTTCTTGCTAGAAATGATCAATTTATTAGCTTGATTAACACTTGCTAGTGGCCCGCAGGGGTGTAGACCGATTGGCAAGTGCCGTGTAAATGGAAGGAACTATGTAAAATGAGGTCTCAAGGTCGATTCTCACCCCGATTTACCCGGAGGGCGTGCTTGCGGGCGGTGCATTTCTCCCTAGGGGTTATAAGGCAGCCGACAGGATTCGACCCC